>JAQQSK010004291.1:119826-246856 GCA_028658325.1 Potorous gilbertii
AATATTTATCATTTTCCTGTTCTGTCATATTTGCCAATCTTATAGATGTGATGTGGTACCTCAGAGTTGTTTTGATTTGCATCTCTCTAATCAATAGTGATTTAGAGTATTTTTTCATATGATTATAGATATCTTTAATTTCTTCCTCTGAAAATTATCTGTTTATATCTTTTGACCTTATTTTATTTTTTAAAAACATGACAATATTTTATTTTCTTTTGTATTTGTCTGTTTTTGTTTTTGACTGGGAAGAATAATTTCCACAAGATTTTTCACAGACTCAGAAACATGATTATTTTTAAGCTGCAAATATCACACTTAGCTGAATTTCCTCTTTTTAAAAGTTTTTAAAAATATTTTATTTTCCTCCAATTACATGTAAAGTCAATTCTGAACTTTCATTTTTAAAAAAGAGTTCAAAATTTTCTCTTTCCCTCCCTTATTACCCCCTCTCTGAGACATTAAGCAATTTGATATAGATAATACATGTTCAATCATGCAAAACATATTACCATATTTGTCATGTTGTGAAAGAAAACAAAGAGTTGAAGGGGAAAAAACCATGAAAAAATGCAGAAAGTGAAAAATAGTATGCTTCAATCTGCATTCAGACTCCTTCAGTTCTTTTTCTGCAAGTAGATGGTCCCTAGACTTAATGGTCTTTTAGGTTCAGCTCAATATTTATATTTCTTTGGTCATTTTACATGCTTCTATGGATTTCTGTGATCCAATGATTTTACTACAGAAAACTACTTTCTCCTCTGGACTCTAGACACAAATCTTCAAATACTTTCTGAAATCTCAGTTTGGTTGTTCCCCTAGCAGCTAAAATCCAATACATAGAAAACAACTCATTTTCTTTCCAATCTTTCCCTTCCTATGTCTAACTTTCGGTTGATAACACCTCCATCTTCCCGGTCTAGACTACAAGCTTCAGATCATCTCTGACTCATATCTTTTCTATTTCTTTCTTATCAATTACCAAGTGTTTTTGGTTCTAATTTCACAAAGTCTCAAACACATCACAATCCTTTGCAGTCATACTATTATTGCCTTGTTTCAAACTCAAATGATATCTCTTCTTTTGTCTGATTTTCCTACCTCTAGTCATATCTGTCTCCAATCCAGCCTTTACTTATCTGCCAAAATAATCTTTCCAATTATTGTATGACTAAATTATTTCCCTTGTCAAAAATTCAATTCATCACCTTATTATTTCAAAGGTAAAAGAGGAGCTCTTTAGTCTTTCAGTTCAGATCCTCTGCAATCTAATAGGAACCTACCTATCCAGTCTCATTCCTCTTCATTTACTCTATGTTCTCATTACATACTACTTTCAGTATACTACTCATTACCTTGCAGTCTGGTGGTAAATTGAATGAAACACTGAATCACAGAGGTCTGAATTCAAATCCCAACTCAGACCCTTGATATCTGTGTGACTGAGCAAGCTACTCAATTGCTTTCAACTTCAGTTTCCCAAATTGGAAAAAATGAGGGATTTGGATTCAATGGCTTCTAAGATTCTAGCTCTAAATCTATGATGCTATGATCTGGCCCTGCTTCCAAGTATTTGTACATTTCTGTAATTAATTTTCTCATTTCTATTGTTAAAATCTTTTTTCTTCAAGACTGACCTTAAGTTCCAACTTCTTTGTACTTTGTCTATGGGTTAAAAAATGTTCTTTCCCTTCTCAATTTTCCTAGAATACTTTGTCCAAAACTCTCCTTTGCTCTTATTTAAGTCTCACTTTTGAGTACGTCAAATTCTCTTCCTCATCCTCACATGCCACTTTTATTTTTCATCTTTCTGTCTCTACCGCCTGGCACAATGATTTTCACATAGCTTAATGAATATTTGTTGAAATTAATTGATTCTTTTAAAGTTCCAGTTGGTATATACCTTCTTCTCTCCCTTCAGCATAGTTTAATAAAAAAAATAAAGTCTTGACTATTTATTTGGTACGATAAAAAATTTTAAAATGTTTATTTATTAAAAAAAAGATAGCTAAACAAGAAATATCTGCAATGGAACATATTAGGATAATGTTTGATAAACCTAAGGAATCCAACAATTAAAGGACCTTCATGGACAAAAACTACTAGAAAAAACTGGAAAATGGTTAAGAAAAAATTGAGTTTATACAAACATTACAAACAGAGGGGTCATCTCATGAGCAAAACTGAGGAAAAAGGAAGATGATGTCTTTCACAATTACCTAGATGTTTCTGCTTAGCTACTACATTCCACCCCTCTCTTTCTCATTCATTTTAATTTGTTTTATCACCCCTCACCATCTGACAACTCATAATGTATTAAACTAACCCTTCTCTCCCAAATTTCCTTAATATTAAAGATGTTCTTGATTTTCCAGTTTATTTTCTTTTGGAAAGATGCCCAAGAGAGATGTATTTCTTTGTGCCACATTAGTAAACAGGAGAAAATAGATTGGAAAGAGTCCTTGACCAAATAAATTATAGAGATGATCATAAAAAATAAAAATGCACATCTTTGATCACTAAAATTTGAAAAGCTTTAGCGTAGAAAAAGTTATTACAGTTAGAAATAAAATACTTAAAACTTTTGTTAGAGTAAAGAAATAGAAACAAAATGGGTAACCATTAATTAGGAAATCCTAAACAAATGATCACATGGAGCATATATGACATATATTACATGATTATACATAATATGTGCTATATGTTATATCAATATATGAATATAATGTATTTAACTTTAAGAAATGAAATAGACATATATAGAGAAACTAGAGAAGTTTTATCAAATGATGCAGCTTATACAGGGGGCAGCTAGGTGGTACAATAGGTAGAGAGTTGGTCATGGAGTCAGGAGGACCTGAATTCAAATCTGTCCTCAGACACTTCCTAGTTGTGTGACCTTGGTCAAGTCACTTAACCTTGTTTGCCTTAGTTCCTCATTGGTAAAATAAGCTGGAGAAGGAAATAACACATAATATTAGTATCTTTGTCAAGAAAGCCCCAAAATGGGGTCATGAGGAATCAGATATGACTGAAATGACTCAAAAATAGCAACATAACTTACACAATGACTACAAAAATGTAAAGAAAAAAAGAAACTTTGAAAGATTTAAAAATTCTGATCAATACTACTCTAGAAAGCCAATAAGTCCTATCTCAGTCTCAAATTCTGTGAGTACACATTTAGCACCTGCTTAAGTCAAGTGGTCCTAATAACCTTTCAGAGGCATAAGAAACAAATATTCCCAATTACTTGTTAAAACCTTGAGGTGATTTTATCTGGATTGCTATTTGTCATTGTAAAAGAGCACATCAATTAAAGAATATACCATGAGAATGTTGTACCATATACATAAATGCAATTTAACAGGAATTGATTTGGAAATGATTATGTTAATTCAAATCAACAAGTATTCGCTAGGCATTGTGCTAACTACTGGAAATAAAAAAAAGACAAAAACAGCACGAAATAGTCCAGACATAGGTGATATGAAAAGAAAATAAAGAATTCCTTCTGTCATGGAGCTTTCTTTCTATTGGATGTGCAGAAAATAAACAGCCAGATAGCTAAGTACATACAAAAAATATGCAAAATAAATAACAAAGTTATAATATAAATGAAACTCATCATACGTTTTTATGCATTAGTAACTATTGTACCAATTATATAAAACATTTAAATCATATGCAATGCTTAAATCAAACATAGGAAAATATTTATTGACTTCCTCCTTTGTATCATAAATATGAATTCTTATTTGATATGCTCTTAGTCTATATTTTTATAACTTGTAGAGAGTCATAGAGTTTATTTTTGTGTATGCACTCCCTTATTACATTGTTCACATTAATTTTGCCATTGTACCGGAAAACTGAATGATTTGATTATTTTATTTTCTAAAGTTAAATGAAGCAGGTAATTGAAAAGTCACTGAGAGCTTAACTTTCTTCAATTCAACAGGCTAGTCATGAACTTTAAGGGAGATTTCTGCCACCCTGCATTAAAAAAGTAACAGTTATAGCACAGCAAGATGGATGTTTACCTTATTTTCTTAAAAAAACTACTCATGAATCATGGAATTTCAGTTATATTCGTAAATTATATTTAAAAGCCCTATTTGGTAAAATGGTATCACGGAAAAGACAATGAATCTGCCTAGAAAATGGGTTTCTATCTGAACTTTTGTACTTACGCTGTAACTTTGGACTAATTACTTGACCTTTTGGAGCCTCACTTTTCTTATCAGGAAAATGGATCTAATGATATCTAATGATATGGATCTAATGACCTACCTCCATCAAAGGTATGATGTATGAAAAGTCTGAGACATAATATCTGGGGAATTAACAATCATTTTAGTAATTATGGCTAGAGAATAATTAATAAAAGGTGGTCAGTGGTACTCTTGGGAAGCAAAGATGAATCATGCAGGTCACTTAACATTTAAATACATTTGCTGAGTGGGAGTTCCTGACAGACAGAAATCAACTCTGATGGTTAACAATTAATAAGAATGAATTTTATAATGTGTGGTAGACTGGGTGTATGACTCTGATCATGTCATTCTTGGACAAATCTCAAGCCAGACCAATCCCTTTGCAAAAGGATCTATTCTCTATCCAGTTAATGAACAATGGACAATGGTGGAGTAAGGATTCCACCTAGATAAGATGATCTCGATGGGCTAAATTTTGAAGCAAGGTCAGAAAAGTCCTTGAGAGAATGGGCTTTGAATAAGGAAATAGAAAGGTGAAAAGGCCCAAGATCTTCCCAATATTAATTGGTTTAATAATCATTTCTCTCACAAGGTTGTGGTGAGAAAAGCACTTCATAAAACAAAGTGAACTATAGAAATAGAAGATTCTTGTTATTTCACCCAGGACATAGAATATAACTTTTAAATTTGATCTAGTGTCTCCTGCAACCTTTATGCCCTTCCCACCTCCTTCTTCTATTTGAATTTTTATGGTGATATATGTTCAATTCTTTGTGTACTAACTTGCAGAGACAAAGAATAGGTCAGATCTTCAATCTTTCACCTCTTTAGACTTCTGTTATTAAATCTGTGTTGGCTATGGAAGTACAAATCTATACCTTAAGAACTGAAACTAAACAAGTGTTATGTTTAATGTGCCATACGGTATAGCCTATGATCCATCTGGCCCAAGAGTCTGTCTCCCATAGTGGCACCAAGTGACATGTTGTGGGAAGGTACACCTGTCCATCTCAAAGATTAGAGGTCTCACAAAAGAGTACATGCTTAGCTTCTCAAGTATTTTAATATTGCTATCTACTTACAAGTTATGAATTTTGTTTCCCAATATTTTTAGGAGATATTAGGATACTTAAAATTTCAGATCTTTATATGATGTTTCTTTTACAAAATAATAAATGATGTCAAAATAAGATTTCTAAATCTGATTAATTCATATTCACCCTTCTGTCCTCTTACTTCAGGTGCTCATATCTTATTTATGCCTTCTTATATTAATTATGTTTATTCCTCATTGTAAATGTCTTAAGGCAAGAACGTTTCTTTAAAACATTTTATTTATTTTTAGCTTTCAACATTCATTTCCACAAGATTTTGACTTTCAAATTTCTCCCCCATCTTCCTCTCTCCCTGCCCCAAGACACCATGTATTGTGATTATCCCTTCCCCCAATCTGCCCTCCCTTCTATCACACTCCTCCTTTCCCTATTTTCTTGTAGGGAAAGATAGATTTCTATACTCTATTTTCCATATTTCTTATTTCCCAGTTGCATGTAAAAATAATTTTTAACATTTGTTTTTAAAACTTTGAGTTCCAACTTCTTTCCTTTCCTCCTTCCCCACCCATTCCCACTGAGAAGACAAGCAATTTAACATAGGTTATATATGTGTAGTTATGCAAAAGATTTCCATAAAAGTCATGTTGTGAAAGACTATATTTCCTTCCATCCTATCCTGCTCCTCATTTATTCTCTTCTCTCTTTTGACCTTGTCCTTCCCCAAAAGTGTTTGCTTTTAATTACCCCTCTTCCTATTTGCTCTCCCTTCTATCATCCCCCCTCACCCCATTTATCCCCTTCTCCCCTACTTTCCTGTGGTGTAAGATAGATTTTCATGCTTAATTGAGTGTGCTTGTTATTCCCTCCTTAAGCCAAATATGATGACAGTAAGCTTCACTTTTTCCCCTCTCATCTCCCCCTTTACCCCTTCCATTGAAAAAGCTTTTTCTTGCCTCTTTTATGAGAAATAACTTGCCCCATTCCATCTCTCCCTTTCTCCTCCTAATATATTCCTCTCTCACCCCTTAATTTTATTTTTTTTAGATATTATCCCTTCCTATTCTACTCATCCTGTGCCTCCTGTCTATATGTATATAATCCTTCCAACTACCAAAATGCTCTCAAGCATTACAGATATTATATTTCCATGTAGGAATATAAACAGCTCAACTTTAATAAATCCCTTGTGATTTCTCTTTGCTGTTTACCTTTTCATGCTTCTCTTGATTCTTGTGTTTGAAAGTCAAATTTTCTTTTCAGCTCTGGTCTTGTAGCCCTCTAATTTTTAAATTGTCTCTCCTACATCTATTTCCCAGGTCAATTGTTTTTCCAGTGAGATATTTCACGTTGCCTGCTATTTTTTTCATTCCTTTGGTTTTGTTTTATAATTTCTTGATTTTTTCATAAAGTCATTAGCTTCCATCTACTCCATTTTAATCTTTAAGGAATTATTTTCTTCGGTGAGCTTTTAGATCTCCTTTTCCATCTGGCCAATTCTGCTTTTTATGGCATTCTTTTCCTCATTGGCTTTTTTGATCTCTTTTGTCATTTGGTTTAGTCTATTTTTTGAAGTGTTATTTTCTTCAGCATTTTTTTGGTTCCCCTTTAGCAAGCAGTTGACTTGTTTTTCATGATTTTCTTGCATCACTTTCATTTCTCTTCCCAATTTTTGCTCTACTTCTCTTACTTGATTTTCAAAATTCTTTTTGAGCTCTTCCATGGCCTGAGACCAATTCATATTTTTCTTGGAGGCTTTTGATAGAGCTTTGATTTTTTTTCTTCTGTTTTCGTGCTTTGGTCTTCTTTGTTACCAAAGTAAGATTCTGTAGTTTGATTCTTTTTCCAATTTTTGCTCATTTCTTCAGTCTTTTACTTGACTTTTGAGCTCCCCATTAAGATAGTTCTCTGCCTTCAGTAAGAATGGGATGTGCACTGTCAGCCTCTAGATCCCTCCACAGTTCTTGGGCCCAGAGCTCCACAAACAGTCACTTTTTCTGCCCCTGCTGCTGCTGCAACTGCGATGGATTCCTCCACCCCTACCCCTTCTACTACTGTGGTGCTGTGGTCTGACCACTCCACTCTCCCCCACTGGACCTACATGTCCTTCCAATTAACTCTCCAACCTATCCCCAGTGTTTTTCAGTCCTTTACTCTGGAAAGAGACTCAATCTCCCCAAGGCCTGCTTGGATCCTGTCTGAGCCAGGCATGGCCAACACTGGACTGTGCTCTACTCCCCAGTGTGGTGTGATAGATACCTCCTGTGACCCTCCAGGCCATCCCAGACCAGAGACTCCCCCCACTCTGTCACTCTGTCGGCTCCACAGCTTTGGAAATCATCTGGAGCCATTTCCCACCGGAGTTTGGCTGGACTTGGGAGCAGTTCTCTAGAAAGCACGTGCTATTACCCCACCACTTTGGCTCCACCCTCAAAGCAGGAACTTTTAACTTGAATGCAATACAATATATATATACACACACATATATATATATATATATAGACAATAAGTGAGTTCAGTGATGATGACGATGATGAAGATGATGGAGAAAAATAGAAGGTGAATATTGGAGCAGTGTGTCCACACATGACAAGACAGGCAAAGTCACTTACTTCTAATGGAAAAATCTTCCTAGAGAAAGCTAGGAAATAATAGGAAGAGAGCTTGATCAACTAAGACAGTTGATTGCTTCTTACTGATTGGATTAATTAAATGACTATATTATATGTAATATTTGTGATTGCAAAAAGCCCCAAAACCATGGCCCTAACACCCTTCCATGAGGTCTGAAATTCTCATCTACTCATAGTCTATTAACACTTCATGTTTAGAAACCATTTATATTGTAGCTTTTTAGAAAATGAAGTCTTAATAGATCATGGAAAGTAAAATGTATAATTTTAGTTACGTGAAATTAAGTTTTTTTCACGAAACCAGAGCAGTCAAAAATCTGAAGGAGAGGAGGAAACAGAAAAAAAATCTTTACAAGTTTCCCTGATAAAGACCTTGTTTCTCTAACATATAGGGAACTGAGTCAAATTTATAAAAATAAGAACCATTCCCCATTTGATAAATGGTCAAAGGACAGGAAGAGACATTTTTTCAGAAGAAGATATCAAACTATCTATTAGTTACATGAAAAAGTGATCTAAATTAATATTGATTAAAGAAATGCAAATCAAAATAACTGATGCACCACTTCACACTTACGTGACTGACTAACTGCAAAAAAATAAGGAAAATGATAAATGTCAGGAGGCATGTGGAAAAATGGGTGCACTAATGCTTTTTTGGTATAGTTTGAATTGGTTCAACTATTCTGGAGAACAATGTGGAACTATGGTGAAAGGGCTATCAAGCCCTTTGACTCAGCAATAGCTCTATTAGGTCTGTATGCCAAAGAAATCAATCAAAGAAAAAGGACTTAAATGTGCAAAAATATTTATAGCAATTCTTTTTGTGGTGGCTGAGAATTAGAAATTGAGAAGATATCCATCCAGTGGGGACCCATAAAGTTATGATTGGTATTTTTGCATGATTATGTTCTATAAGTTTACAGCCCCCTCTAAAGAGACTGTTACAGTGATCTCAAGACCATCAGGCCTAATCTTACAACACAGGAAAACCTGGAAAGTCTTATATGAGTTGATACAAAGTGAAGTGAACTAGAAAATCTTATAAATAATAAAAATACTGTAATGACAATTAACTGGGAAAGACTTAGGTACTCTGATCCAAAAAATGATCCACTATAATCTCAAAGGACTCATGATTTAAAATGCTATCCACTTCCAGAGAGAGAGAGAGAGACAGACAGAGAGAGAGAGAGAGAGAGAGAGAGAGAGAGAGAGAGAGAGAGGGAGAGAGACAGAGAGACAGCGAGACAGGGAGAGAGACAGAGAGACAGAGAGAGACAGAGAGAGTGTATAGGCATAATTTTGAAATCTAATGAAGGAGTTCCTGCTCAGTCACTACTTCATTATGGGGAACAAAGGACCTATAAGAAACCTTTGTTTATGCCCCCTAGAAAGAGGCCAGACTGTAACCCAGAAGTTATCTACATAATAGATTTTCCTCTACTTTGAGATGTAGCAAATGAGTATCTTTGTGCTTGGCCATCACCTAGAGGATCAAAGGACAGAGGAAAATGGAGGAACCAGAGGCAGAACCAGAGGATTCTGGGGGCACTAGAACAAATACAGGAGAAGATGGTGACATTCAGAACGCCATGGTGCAGCCTCTAATTTCCTTTACTTTACATGTAAACTGTATAAATGGATCAAGAAAGTCATGAAGCTTGGGGCTAAGGAAATTTAAAAATTCTTCTTCAAAGGAGAAAGGGGGATTTATGATTTTAGCTGAATGTATATTGCCTTTGGAAGTAACTGCTACTTCTAAATCATGTGAGAGAATCTGAGTGTACTATATGATTGCTTTCCCTTGAAACTGGATTTGGGAGGAAGAGCCCTTGACTCTAAGCACACAATCCAGACTTAATCTCAAGATATTAATCCACAGAAGGATTGCCAGGCTACGTCTGTTGTTTGTCTTTCATTTTTCAAGAGGATCAGTGAAATAATTATAATCTCTGGGGCATAGTAGGTTGTTAATGTTTATTAATGGGTATCAATGCTGTGGATCTATTGTGTCTGTGTGCTTTAGTCATTTGTGCATATGTGAATTTGTACTTTTTTTTCTTACCTCCTAGGTTGTAACTTTCTCTTGGGAAGAACTTCTATCCTTACAGTAAGAGTCCTTAACCTTTCTTGTGTCATTGACCCTTTTGAAAGACTGGTAAAGGCTATAGACATTTTTCATAATCATGTTTTTTAAATAATTGAAGGAACTACAAAGTTTTATTTAGAGTCTGGTAAAAATAAAGATGTAGTTCTTTTCTCCTTCCGTGTCCATGGGGTCCCTGATCACTAAGCTGATGTATCAGCCTGTAGATACCAAGTTAAGAATTCCTGTTCTAAAGCCTCCCAGTGCTTTGTGGAAGTTTTGGGACAACAGTAAATTATTATGACTAGTGACCTAACTAACATTTTCTAGAAGAAATAGACTATAATTTGGGGATTTGGCTGCAAAATCCACATTTGTTTTCAATCTGAATAGAGTTTATTTCTATATTTCAATTCAAAGCCTGTTAGAGGTTTCTACCATTCCTTATTCTTCTATTATGTGCAAGCTGTTTGAAAAGAAATGAAAGAGCTAGAGAAAAGACTGTTTCAGTCTATTTCTGTAATTCTTATGCATTATTAATTATCTTAAAAAATAACATGTGTACGTCAAGATTCATTAGAAAACTTAACGGCATATTTAATTTGAAGATTGTCATTCCATGCTGTCTACCCAATGAAACTGATTGTTTAGAAGAGATAATTCATTGTCTACAAGTTTTACTAATGACTTCAAATGAAAATCATATCTAATGATCTTAGACAAGGCACATAGTTATTTTAACCATGCCTCAATATTAATTTATGCTTGTTTTTACTAATTGAAATTAATTGGAATAAATATGTATCAAATAGTTAAAGTTAGCAACTTCATTTTAATAAAATGATTGAGTGTTTCTTCATAGTAATGTGCCTGATTGTTTTTTATTTTCCGAAGGTCCTCTTGTGATGTCCCTTGCTAATGGTAATTAATTTTTATACATACAATTTTGTAAAAAGAAAACCAAAAATTTGAAAGAAAACATCCTCTCCTCCTCTCAAAATAAAACAAAAAATAGTCCACCAATCTGAGATACTTTCTGTCTACATAATTCAAAAAACATCCAGGACTCTCCATCATTTAAATTTTTAAAAAAGCCAAGGGGAAGGAGGAAAAAAACTATCTTTCAATCTCTACAACAATTTTTATATATGGATAGTTTGTAGACAAAAATAAGAAGTGAATTATTTTTCTTTTGTCATCTAGAAATTCTGAACTCACAAAAGCAAAGTTGTAGTCAATTGATAAGTAAGATTTAAGTATTTTGTCAGTTCAGATTGTATATGAGGAATTTCCCATAAGTAGGGTCTTATGGTAAATCACATTAAGGAATCCTAATAAATGTCAACAAACTTACAAATAGTTACAGCAAGTGTCAAGTATGCAATTGTGAGAAATAGCTGGTGCCTTGGTAGGCTATAGAATGGTGATTTATTTAACTACTTATTTTCCTCCTAGGGGAAGGTGGATAGACTGGCACTACAACAATCAATATAATTCAACATTCACTCATCCCACAAATATTGCTTAAGCATCTATTATGTACATAACTCTATTCTATACTCTGTAAAGGATGTGAAAAAGTAAAAGTAAAAGTCTATTCTCTTTAACAGATCACAGTCTAGTGAGGAAGAATATAGGTTGCATAGCAGATACCACTCTGTGTTGGTAGACAGAATCCCTGTCACAAGGAGTTTCTCACACTGAAGAATTCATAGGTCTTGAACAGAAGAAAAAGAAAAAAGAATGAAAACAAACAATTTGGATAGTGTGTGTGTATGTTCTTGGGTCGATTGAAATGTTATGATGCATGGTAGATCGGTGATCTTATCAATATCAACTTAGGTAGGCATTACCTTCAATGAAAGTTATCACAACCTATCACTTTCTGCCCAATCTGTGCCCCTCTTATGCATATACTCCTGTAGAATTTTCATAGGGAGTGGCAGGGGAAAGATACTGTTGACTAAAGATCTTCCTCTAGATTGTTTGACATTGTTTAAGAGAGCACATGTATGGGCTGGGCATTGAGTAACACATTCTTTTGTTACATGATTGGCCCAAATATTTTTTCTTGTTATAAATCTCTCTAATAACTTTTTTTGAGTACTAATTCTCCTTTGTTTTTTAATGGTTATCTATTGTGATTATTTTCCAGAAGAGGCTGCATACTTTTTTAAACTAGATTGTTATTGATATCTTTTTATATCACCTAGATTTATCCTTGTATCTTTTTCCCTCACTTCTCCCAGACAACTATTCCCTATAATAAAGAATTTTAAGGTCACATCTGAAACTGATGTTATCATTGACTCCTAACTTTCTGACAAGGTCAAGTGTCTGCTAACTAAGGTGGTTTCCAGAGTCTAGATCCACTGCATGCTTTTTCATAGTCTTTTGAGTGACCCTCAACTTTAATTCTTGAGGAGCTGTGACATTCTGTGACTTGCAGCTCTATACCATTATAGGAAGAATAACGATGTTCAAAAGATGGGCCATTGTTTCAGGGAGAAACTTGGGGTCACAAAAAGCATCTCAATGTCGAAAGAAATTCAATCTACCCTACTCTTTCTGTTCAATTCTGTATTCAGCTCATTGTCTATGCATAGAGCCTGTCTAAGATATATCACAGTGGGATTTTGTATTCTTTATGCCTTTCAGTCATCTGTGTTATTCTAAAGATATGGGTTACTGTAGTTAAGCCTGCCTTCTCAGATCTTTATCAAAGATGGTTTCAGTATACATGTAGCTTATTCTCATAAGAATTTTAATACTTTCTTTTAGAGATAGGAAGATAGAGATGGGTCAGGAGTTACTGAGCCTTTCTCAGTTTACTTTTTTGGGAGAAGGGGATAATATAAGTTTTGAGGAATTTTTATTGCAGTGTTAAATTAAGCTTTTACTACTCTTCCCTTTTTTTCAGATAATTTGAGATTCAATTGTTTACCGTGCTTGACTGTTTATTTCAACATCTGTGAAATGAGGAATTTGGACTACATAGCTTCTGAAATCTGCTTTAGATGTATAATCTCCTATTTGTTTACTGTCTGATGTAGTACTCTGAGACTGCAGTGTTAGACTCCAAATGTTATGATTTCACTTTTATTCGTGTTCTAAAAATCTTTCTGATCTTTTCCATTGTTGTGTGTTTATTGTCGTTTCAGTTTCAGATTTAAATGATATTGGGAGAATGGGTGGTCTTTCCTGGTGGAGGAGTTACTACAAAGATATTGCTAAGTTTAAGAATTCCCAAAAATTAAGACTTTGCTAGTTTGATCATTCAGGTACTAGCTTCTTAGAGATTTCTTCAATGCTATGTTTTTGGGGTGGGGCAAGAAGATATTCTTGGGCACTTTGGAGTTGGCAAGAAGATATAGAGATTCTTCTAGAAATTGAAGGACTAAAGACATGTTGTGGGGTGGAAGGGGAGTTTCAAGACAACCTTGACCACACTATTGCGTGAGTTTCTTAGACAAAACAAATCTAGTCTGAAGAGATATTGCTTAATAGTCCTGTTTACCTTCTGGGAAGAGTCTAATCAGTCTAATGGAATATTTGATTGCTCACTGTTTATGTAATTATTCCTGGACTCTTAAGTCTTTTGTCCTTTGTATATTAGCTTTATTGGATGAAATAGAGGCAATCTCCTCCCTGATATTCATACTATAAATCAAATATTTATGTAGGAGTTGGAGACTTGGTTACATACTTATGGGAAAATTAGATATGAACCATATCTAGGTTTTATTTGGGAGATTTCCTAGAGTAAAACTCCAGGATTGG
Source organism: Potorous gilbertii (assembly GCA_028658325.1). Taxonomy (NCBI): domain Eukaryota; kingdom Metazoa; phylum Chordata; class Mammalia; order Diprotodontia; family Potoroidae; genus Potorous; species Potorous gilbertii. The sequence continues at coordinate 133,598 of JAQQSK010004291.1, forward strand.
GACAAGAACCAAGTAGAGAAATTGATCTTCTCAGAGTTAGGACTATAGGATCCTATCTGGCAAATAGCACATCCTGGAAACATCTCAAACTCAACATGTACAAATTATTTTCCCTCCCTCAAATCCATTCTTCATTCAGATTTTTCTATTTATATAGAAGAGATCATCATCCTTCCTGTCTCCTGGTCTTGTAGCTGTACTATTAATCTGGAAATTGGACTCTTTGCTGTCATTAACCTCACACAACCAGTTTCCAGACCTTGTCATTTCCACCTCTTCAGTAGCCTTCATATTTGACTTCTCCTATCCATCCAAATAGTCACCACTTTACTTCAAACCATTATCACCTCTCATCTAGATTCTTGCAAAAGCTTTCTAATCAGTCTCATGCCTCAGGTCTTTTCCCCTCCAGCCCAACTTACACATTCCCTTCTTTGATAAACTCAAATGGTTCCCCATTGACTTTGGGAAAAGGGTAAACTCTTCTTTTTAGACTTCAAAACTCTTTTCAATTTCAATTTCATTGTATAATTTCCCCCCCTTACACACTTTGCAATCTAGCCAAACTTCTCTCTGTCCTCTCTATGTCTTGTGTATAATACTTCATTACCTGTCTCATATCTAAAGCAATGATTGCCCCCATAATTGGAATGCACTACCCCTTTACTCCTACTTCACATAACCCTCCTCTTTCTTTAAAATAGATCAAGTATGACCGTTTCTGTGAGTCTTTTTCTAAACAGTCCCCCCACCCCACTGGTAATGCCTTCCATCCTGATTATCTTCCATACTATTTAACTCTTTTGTATTTATTTTATTTATTCTCTTAATATTTATTTTTTACATTCTCATATATGTCCTCTTCTCTCTGCTACCACCAGTTAGAACATAAATTCCTTATAAGTCTGAAATGTACTGAAATTTTTTCTCAACACTTAGTATAGTAGGAACTTAATACAAGCTTGTTCACTGATTGACTGATAAACAATGAGTATATTGAAGAAGATTCACCCATTTTTCATGTAGGTTAAAGTGGTATATGCTGAAATTTGTAATAGTGCTCTCATATAGGGCAGTGCCTGCTACATTACTTAATAAATGCTTATTGGTTAGTATAATTAAAACTGAATACATGAATTGATACAATGAAAATTTGTATCAGAATCAATTAAATCTATGTTTGGTGGAAAGTAGGTTTTTAAAATGACTGATGAGAAATTGTTACCTCCAATAAAGTGCTACTCTGATGCATTATCTTGGCATGGAAGTGACCTTGGGTTCATTCCCTAAGGCTTTGCCAGTGGAGTGAAAACTGAAGCAGGTGCTACCACTCTAGGAATGCTTTGTCTATTGGTCCCATGATGGACTACATGTCTGTCTTTTAAGGACAAGTCTCATTCAGTCCAGATAATATCATCATCAGAAGACTGAATCTAAAGCAATGAATCCTTTCAGCAAGAATAACTCTACTGAGTGTGAAAAATTCTGTCTGCATCAGTAGAGAGAAACTGAAAACTACAGAAAACTATTAACATAAAAAATGTCTCAATAAATACAATGAAAGGACTCTTTTGAAAGACCCTTTGCTGAGCTAAATGTTTATGTTGAATTACTTGTACGACTGATATACAAGTAGATTATATACATATACATATATGTGTGTATATAAACTATTATAAATAATTCTGTTGGTCATAGGAGGAGTATCTCAAGAAAAGATTCTGTCATTTTGAATACACTGGTAAATTTTGATGGAAGCAAATACACAATTTGATTTATATGCAGATGTCAACATACAGAAATCCTTTGGGCATTTGTAAACTGTCAAACAGATGTGTGTCAGGAGTGATAGAGCTGAATGCTAAGCCACTTCCATAGGGAAGACAGCTATATTTCATTCAAATTGACTTGGGAGAAATTTATAGATAAAAAAATCTGCAATTGAAATCAAAATTTTTTCCTTCAGTAAAGTCTTTGTTCTCCCCTCACAAATTAACTAGGTAAAAGTCTGAATTCTCTTCTTTCTTTTGACTGTTCAGACAAAGTTTCAGGAAGCTTAGCAAAACAAAAAAAATGCCTAATTATCTAAAGAATGCAGTCAGGGAATAAAAACTTATATTTGTATAATATTTTATGATTCACAAAGCACTTTTCTCTCAATAGCCCTGTGAGGGAAGTAGTGTATGAGTATTATTTCCTCATTTCCTCATTTTCCTCATTTCCTCAAGATTAAATAACTTGCCTGTGGTCATGGAAGTAGCAAATGTCACAGCTAGAATGAATGTCATGTCCTGGTTCCATTGAACACTTGCTGCCAAAGAGTTAAAATAAAACATAAAAAGCTAATTATTCAATCTAGATACGGCAGCTAGTCATATTAAGAAATCAGCCTTACCTCAGTATGTACTATACAAAACAATAGGAAGGAGAGTGGATCTGAAAGCAGATTTCTTTGGGGCTCAATTTCATCATCTATAAAATGAGAGGGTAAAATTAGAATATTACTAAAGTTGCAATTGGCTATAAAGCTATGACTCTATGATTTCTAGCTAGAAAGAGAAATATTTTGGTTTTATTTTATTGTTTTTGATATAGGAAGCCATGGACATATGTAGTATATATGTATTTCCTAATAAACAATTCAGATTAAAGCAAAAATTGATACCATAAAGACAATTTTTTTTTGAGGTTGATAGGAAACCAAGAGGATACGTGTGACTTTTCATGGATAGCATTAAAAGTTTTTGACCTTATCTCTTGGGTAAGTCAGACTTGTGCAGAATTATCAAATCAGAAAAGTGGCTGACCATGCCAAAGAATTGGTGATTAGGATGGCATGATTGAAAAGTTGTGCATGTAAGAAAAAACTATCTTATTTTTGGCCTTTTTAATGTCATGGCAGTTTTGCTCATATCCATAAACAAAATGCAATTTCTACCAGTGGAATTGCTTTTTTTGCTCAGTGAAAAAAATTTGTGTCATAGTAGGGCAAGAGAGTTGGAGTTCAAAAGATATAATCCAATGTGTAGGCAGAGAGATGAACTAGAGGGAAAAAATGCAGCAAAAAGAAATAGTTTGCAAGCCAAAAAAAGATATTAAAAATCTACGGTAGACCAATGGCTTTAGATAATATATTCAGAGACCCAAGCCTTCACCTTAAACCAAATATACTGACACAGAATTGCTTGTTAACTTCAAAAAACATTTTCTAATTTTATTTATTCATTATTTTGCATACCTTGAGATCTTCTAGCGTCAGTTAAAAGCTGAAGAAAAGCTATAGTCACGGCCGAACAACCTCTGGAGCCAAGTAATCATATTACTGTATTGCAGCTTCTCTGATATTCTGTACCTATCACAGATGTCTAGAGATATCTTGTTTTTCAACATGCTCTATTGAAAAATTATACAGTCTAAGAAAAATATGCCATTCGACATACTTATATTCATTCTCTTAAAAAGTAACTGAGGTGAAGGTCAGTTGCTGCAGAGAGGGGCGTTTACTAATTTTCTCATTTTTCTCCCACTCTGATTCTCCCCACCTCCCAGTCCTCACAGTCAGTTCCTATTAAAGTCCTTACTCTCTAGACAAGAGTGCCAAACACGCATGTCCTTCAAAGTTCCTTCATTTACAACATGCCTAGGATGCTTATAAGTAGGCAGTCATATGGAGCAAATCTGTCTCTCATTCTGTCTCCTACTGATATCACTAACCTTCTGATTTCCTATCTGATAGAGAAAGCCAGAGTCTGGCTGTATCAGAAAATTAGTCAATATTATTTTATAGGATAAGTCAGTCTAGAGACTTGGATCTGGAAAACTGAATTCTCTCTTTCCCTCCTCGCAAACAACTACTTGACCTTTTACAAAAACATTTTTAATTCTTGAACTAAATCAGCAAAACTCACCTAAAAAGTGATTGTGGGTGAATAAGTAAGTGATCTTAAAACATTTCAATGTGTAATTACTGATGAATCTTTAGCAGGATGATATAGACTGGAATCCACTGATCTGAGAAGAGCTTCAAGACGTGAATAGAGCTCTGAACTTGGAGTTGGGAAAACGTGAATTTGAATCCTGCCTCAAACATTTGGTATGTATGTGACTAGAAGCTTAATTTCTTAATGTGTAAAATTAGGAGGTTGGACTTTATGACTACTTAGGCAGCTTCTATACTTAAATCAATGATCTTATTTTCCTTAACTTACATGTTTTAGTATGCAACTATGATTTCTTCAGCAAGGGACTTCTAGTGTGGAAATTTTCTTTATTAATCCATTTCTGCATCACCTGTGTGATTTATAGTCTTAAGATTTTCCTGGGACATTGAGAGATTAAGTGATTCACCTATGACCCTTATGTGATTCATCTATTTCATTTCAGAAGCAAGACTTGAATCCTGGTCTTTCTGATTATAAGGCTGACTTTCTGTCCACTATACTACTCTTGCCCTTTAAAATTATAATGGAAAAGTACTGCTTCCCATGTTCAATTGCTCTGACCTTCTAGACAATCTTTCTGCTATATTTTAAGACATTTTAGCCTATGATGGAATTGAATGTCTTCCCCATGAATCAAGGGGCAACTGGGTGACAGAGTGGATAGCGTGCCTGGACTGACAGTAGGAAGACACATCTTGAGTTCAAATCTGGCCTCAGACACTAACTAGCTGTGTGACCCTGGATAAGCTACTTAATCCTGTTTTCCTCAGCTTTCCTCAGCTGTAAAATGAGCTGGAGAAGGAAATGATGAACTACTTCTGTATCTTTGACAAGAAAATCCCAAATGGGATTGAGTTGAACATGGCTGAAAAATAGCTGAACAATGATACAACCCATGAATCATCCCTCAAGAACATATAGACTTACTTCTTGTCTTCATGAGAACAGATCCTTATCCTTATCCATTAGAAATAAATATGTGGCATTCTTTCCTATCTATTGATCATGCTGTTCCTCATGACATAACGTATATCAACCTGGATCAGTCTTCTTGAGTAACCATCTTAGTGTCCTTTGATCAACTAGAATGATACTCCATGTTCCCTCATTTGCAATCACTTTGCATAGATTGGTTGTACAATCAAATCATTTATTAATTAAGGATGCCTCACACCACAAAGATATTGTACAATAAGAGGAACAGTACAGATTAGGAGAGATTGGGAGATAACATGAAGTCTATTAACACAAAAGGGTTAAGAGAAGAGAAAGAATGGTTGCCAAAAGGTGGCAAAATTCTGATTCGCTACCTGCTTCCTCTTTTTCTCTGAGCATCATTGTCTATATTCATCATCTCTCTCTTCCCAGCAGCCATTTCCCATTGTACAGCCTCTAGGTCAGATTCTGCCTTTTCTCCTTTCCCCTTTATCCTAAGAAATATTCAGAGAATTGGGTGGGATCTAGTCTAAATCCCCCCTTTGCAAATACCTCCTCAGCTCTTCCATTGAGGCTCCACTCTACTCTAAGCAGTGCTTTTGCCTGTTCAGTAGATTCAAACGGGCCAACTCCACACCATCTACTTTAAAAAAGAAAGTACAAGAGAACAAAGTGGTTCTGTCCATATGAATTGAATCTTCAGTAAATTTTTCCTTCTCTTTGCTTGCAATTTTAAAATCTCTTTCATAAGTCAAGAAATATCAAATATTATATATGTGTCATGATATGAAAACAGTGCCATTCATCTAACAGGTATTAAGTTAATTGTCTCAGTATAGAAGAAATCCATTAAAATTTATTTTAGAAGAATGAATGAAAGAAAAATGAACACATGTAAAGTCTTATTCTACCAGTATTAAAATCTTGTGTTGGTTTAAAAGAACTCCATAAGCTGCTATGATTCTTTCAAGTTGTGACCCCAGGATGGTGATGGTAATTCTGTTTCTATGGTACTTGATGATTTACAAAACACTTTACAAATGTTACCCCGTTTTATCTGCAGACCACCATGGGAAGCAGGTGTTACTATTAACTCCATTTTTCAAATGAGGAAACTTAAGGTGAAAGAACTGAGGTGATTTGGCCAGGCTAACACGACTAGTAAGTGCTTGAAGTTGAATTAGAACTCAGGTTTTCCTGACTTCAAATCCAGCACTCTATCCACTGTACCATCTAGCTACCCTCAGGAGACTGGGTTTGAATAATTTTTCTTTTTCAACAGTTTCTTTTCTTTGGGTCCTCGTTTTACTCATTCCTGCCCAATAATTCCCTCCAAATCTTTTCGGAAGACAAGAAAAAGCAACTTACAGGACAAGCGTCTAGTTTATCTTCCCACTTTGGATCATGCAGACGACAAGACCTAGCTTCCTGCCACTATTTTAGAATGGAAGAAGAGAGAAAAATGAAAAAAGGTAAGTTATTTTTTTCCTGTTTGAGTTTGCTTTTCATAGATCCTGATGAATAACTGGCCACTAAACCCAGATGGTTCTGGAGGAGAAAGTGATACCTATGACCTTGCATAGCTCCCCCTTACTCAAACCAAAGTCAACTGAAAGTCATATCATCATATCTCTGATGGCATGGTCCTCTTCAAGAATGAAGGACAAACAGAACAAAAACATAGGTTCCTAACCTATGTTAACACATTCATTAGATCACAGATTTAGACCTGGAAAGAATCTCAGGGGTCATCAAGTCCAACTATCTCATTTTATAGCTGAGTAAAATGAGAACCAGAGAAGATAAATGACTTGTCCAAGATGACAGAGCTAATAAATGTCGGAAGAAGATTAGATTTCCCTGACTCTATGACTGGAACTCTGTCCATTGCGTTACCCATTGTAACTAATCATGGCAGCACAACTGAAGACTGCTGCTGTGAATAATTTTAAGGGTCTAATTGCATGGTATAGTGAACTCTCTATTCAGCAATAAACTAAAGCTTGTTCAAAAAATTAAAGCCTAACATTCATAGCAATATCCTTAAGAAAAATATATCATCTAATACATATATTTATCTCAGAACATTCAGCACATCTTATGATACATAGCATATATCTTTGTATCTCCAAAGTCAGGGAATCCCAAGCTAGGGTCTTCCCTATCACCATGCGTCCTTAAGGGGTGGCAAAAAATACCACACCATCCACCCCTGGATTACTGCAAGAACAATTATCTTAATCAATACACAGTATCCAAGTAAAGTCTTCTCTCATCTTGACTCAAGGCTGACTTCCAAACCCATAGCTTCTCCTTTATGAGCCAAGGCTAACTTCCAAACCACATGGCTTCTCCTCTGTGGGCCAATTGCTCTCAGCTCTTGCCTGGGTTTACACACAGGCAGCTCTCTGCTTCTCAGCTCATAGCAACTGTTCCATTCCAAACTCTTCCTGCTTCTGTCTGACAGCAGGCTTCAGGGGCTCCTGCCTCCAGCTTCTGTTTCTAGGAAAACAAAGCTTAATAGGACTATAATAATATTTATACACATAAGCAGTGCCATCAAGACAGAACTTCTGTCTGAGAAATTAACAAAGACCAACAGACAGGGCTTCTGTCTGAGGAACCAGCACAGATCAACAGAGCCCCAACATCACAAATATTCTGTTTGGCCTCTCCACAAGTTAAGTTCCCCTAGCCTGCTCTCATTTGCTTCTCTCTCTCAGCTCTGCTTCTGCCTACTCTCTCTCCAGGCAATACAATATATAAATACCTATTAACCTTCAATAAGTGTTGAACTCAAGTTCTGAACCCAGGACTTTGCCCAGTGAATTTCCCACTAAAACCTATTTGCAGATCAGATAGATTTGTCTGATCTATTGCTCGTTTCAGATAATTTTATTCTGGATTTTATTCTTTTAAATATCTTCAATTTCTAATTATTTGACAACTTAGAGCCACAGGGTGTCAGTTCATATTCTGGGTTAGCTTTTATTTGTATCAAATTGATCAAGTACTTATCCTTTCTGGGTGACACTTTCCTCATTCATAAAATAAGGAGGTTGGACTCAATGACCATAAATAAATAAATAAATATAAATCTATGATATTATGATCTTAAGAAGGTTTAGGTAATTGGCAATGAGGAAATTAAGGATAGAAATTTTGTTAAACAGAAAACCCTGGGGGAAGGGAAAAAATCAGAGATAGATAGGAGATAGTTTAGAAAGTAAGAAATTAGTTTCTCAATTTTTATAGTTCTCATATGCATTTTCTTCCACCTCATCCATCCTTCCTTACCTTGTATATTCTCATACAGAATAAATAAAATATATTAGAAGTGCTTATTAAAAGCCTATGGTTACAATCCATCCAAAATGCATTTTCTCAGGTTAAAATAGTGAGGCAATATTTTCTAGGACTTCTCAAAGGAGTTTGACATAAATGAGAACAAATAAAAGATTAACTAACACAATAAAAATCTTGCAAGCCAATGAGATTCTCTAGATCCATATTACCTTATGGATTTTTGACAGACAATTCCAAAACAAACACAATTAGTAACAGAACTTTAAGTAAGAATATGACAAATGAAATAAATTCAAGTATCATAAAAATATTTCTTACCATGGAAAGATAAAAAGGAAAAGTTTCATACACCATCTGTACTAAGGCAGAACAGTAGCCTTACTTATGCATTAATCAAAAATAACAGAGTAAAGAAAGGAATTTTCTATTCTACTCACTTCCCTTCACTTCATATATTTTCACTGGATCTTCCATGTATAATTCTGATATGAATTTACTTAAGTACTCCTATTCTGAATAGCTCAGAATAAACTTTCTTCCTTTCAAATCTTGACTAGGGAGATCAGAACTGGAAAGCCATCAAAACTTTGTTACCTAAAAATTTCTGGGATAATATAATATAAGGCAATTCAATCTGAAACAAGCCTTTTTGGAATTATTCGAAGACCTGGAGGAACTCAAAATTCCTCTCAGAAATCACTGAAAATTAGCATGAGATGAGTGGATTTCTGAGAACATCTCTGTGTGAGACAGTTCTTCTCCAATACTCTCTTTTTAGTGTCCTTGCCCAGCAGAATGAAACAGTACTGGAATGATAGGGACATTAAAGGCCTTGTTCTGATTCAAATGGCTCTTTCTGAAGATTCATGCCAGAGATGACTGAGTTTAAAATGTTGCATGACAACCTGACCGTTTGAATTGAATTTTTCCTTGATCTTGCACTTCTGGTTGCTATGGTACCCAGATAAAATGATCCAAATGCTTCTCCCTAAGGGCAAACCATCAGCTTAAGTATTTTAAAGGAGACTCTGCACTTGTACTCTTTACTATTAAAACACTGATTTGCTTGTGTGTGTGTGTGTCTGTGTGTGTGTGTGTGCGTGCTTGTATGTTTAAAAGAATATCAGTAAGGTTTTTTTTGAGTCTCCAAAAAAATTTGGAAAGCTCATGTCGTCTAAACTGAATAACTTTACCTTGGTTCTGTTAACCTTTAACCTATTAATCTTTCTATTTTCCCATTGCTACCTGTAAATTATTTCCAGTGAAACACTAAAAGTGACAAAGACAACGTGTGTTTCCTTATCTCATCAGTAACTGCCATGAAAAATGACTCTGTTAAGTCATCATCAATAATTATGACATTTTTTTGAGTTGGATAAAAATTCACTAACAAATGTTATCTTTCAAGGATATATGAGTTTCCTTGATTGCCTGAATCATTTTTTTATGCCATAGAGAAAGCCAAAACATTTGAAAGTCTATGGAAAACATCACAGGAACTTTATAGTTCTGTGAAGCTGTGTTTTAAATTTAACAAAATGTTAGACATTCTCTTTATCCCCTGCCCTTAACTCCAGCTCTTTTATGGATTGTTTTTCCTAAGGTGGAATTAAATGGAAATCTGTGTTGATCAGGTGAAAACACATTAGAACATCTTTACTCTGCAGCTCCAATTACCAGTAGAACAGAGAGTACAAATATAGAAATTATAAGAGCTTAAACTTCTGTAATAGTAATTTAAATGGAAAGATCTTTCTCATTAATTAATAGGCCCATGTGATCTGCTTGAATTACCTGGAAGCCCAAGTCATGTGTGGTAGGAGAAGCTTGCTGAACAGTGTATCAGGAAAGGGGGAGCGGAACTCTGAGGAAGTGAGTGAGCAGGATCAGGTCAGAGGGGAAAGAATGCAGGTGGACTGACATAGCATGACAGTTGATAGTGAAAAGGCCCTAGCTGAAGGAAGGTGGTTTGAGAATGGTTTTGCTCTCTGCTATGATCATGTTTACTAACTTTTTGGTCACCATGATGAATTTTGCTTTCTGGTTCTGAAATTTGGCTTTCTGGTGTTTAAATAAATGTTTTTCTTTTGCCTTCTATATGGAGAGTCTTTTATACTTGGTGATTGAGTCCTACACTGGCATATTCATAGTCACCACCAGTGCTGGAATGTTGCTTTGGTGATACACCTTCTTTGGGATGTGTGTGGGGGATCAAATTCAAAGTTCATAAATTCCTTATTCAATCAACTTTTAATCAAGTGGGTTTTGACCCTGCAAAATTCGTCCTTATTTTTTAACACCAAATAATTCCATTTTCTGTGCCTGCATATGCATGATTAAAACATGTTATTTGAACCCAAACCATTTTTCCCCAACTTGCCTCTAAAGGTCATGAAAACAGGAAGCTAGCCGACTCTGGGTTGGATGAGTACAACTAGGTATCTTCACTGTCAAAGTGGTTTAATTAGGTTTATTGACATTTCCCATTAATGAGGAGTTTAAAAGTTTCAAATCAATGCACTAGGAACTATCAGAAGGACTTCTTTGGGAAACAGGTATTTAACAAATACTTATTGATAAACTGATTAATTAGTGACACGAATAGGAGAAATAGTCTCAGGATCAGATTCAGTCCTCCACTGAATTATGACTCTAATGCATTATGATGGAGAGGTGACTCTGGACCTTTGAAGGCTATGCAAGCAGAGTATAAGCTCTGATCAGTCCTTCTAAACTAGAAAGGCACATAGGACAGGCATAGCTTAGAATTCCTTGGACTAGGCTAGCAAAGGACAATGAGATTCACCACCAGAAGGTTGGCCACCTGGTAATCTATTTTTGGGTCAAAGGAATTCATGAAGATACTCTACTTGTAAATACATAAAGCAGTTGCAATCTTCACAGTTAGGGGATGGGGGATGGAATCCACATTGATGAAATCATGGTTCTTTTACATCAACCAATCAACAAATACTTATTCAAGCACCCATGTGCCAGGTACTGAGGATTCAAGTATAATAAAGAAACAATCCCTACTAAAAGGATATCATATTTTACTAAGGAAGTCAATAAAAACACAGAAACATATATATACATATATATGTGGCATAAATACAAAGTTAATAAATTTAAATATATACTTTTATAGTAGTAAAATGCAAAGTAATTTGGATAGGTGGGAAAAAACTTGAGATCAATAGTTTTCATGCAAAAATAATACGAATTTACTTTTTTTTTTAAAAAAGTAAATTTTTAACCAATGACTTTTTGAAAAAATTAGCATAATTTTCTCCAGCATTTCTCCCATTTTACCTCTTCCTCCCAAAGAACCATTCCATATAAAATATAGTATTTTAAAAGATTAAAAAAAAGAAAATGGAGAAAAACCCAATACAAATCATCACTAGCTCGAAAAAATTTGAAAATGTCTGCAGTGAATACTTATGTACCTCCCTTCTCTGCAATGGTGCATTTATGTGTGTATTCTCATATTTTTTCCTTGAAATCATACTTGTTCTTTATTGCATGTGGCAGGCAATCACATGATGACCAGAAGAAATGATACAAGGGCACTCTCAAGAACTTTGGATTTGACTGTGCAACATGGGAGACACTGGCACAGGACCACTCAGCATGGCGTACCCACAGCAGAAAGGGTGCTGTGTTCTTTGAGCAAAGCAGAATTGAGACAATACAAAGTAAACACCGGATGCACCAATTTGGGATATCCACCCCCAATATTCCCTCAGACTATCTGTGCCCATCCTGTGGTAGAGCATTCCGATCTCGTATTGGTCTGATCAGTCACAGTCTGAGACACTGAAATTTCACTTTATCAGGGTGATGTCATTTTGATCCTCTTCAAAGACAAGGAACAACAACCAACCTTATATCTTTTCCTTCAAATCATACTTATTCTTTATAATTTTTCAACATTCACCTTAGTTTTTTTGTGATTGTTACTTCTGCTCACATTGTTGTAGTCTATATATTTATGTGTATATACACATACATAATACATAGTATATGCTATATACATGCTCACATTGTTGTAGTCTATATATTTATGTGTATATACACATACCCAATACATAATATATGCATATATACAGGCACATACATGTATATGTATACATATGTGTATTCATATGTGTGTACATCTGTGTCCAGCTGTGACTGATCATACAAATATGATCTCAGAAAGTTCTACCACAGGTCAGGAACAAATAGTCCATGGGATAGTTTGGGATGGAGATATTTCTAAATTTTCACATGACATATTTCTTTTGAGCTACAGCAATTCTGTTTCAGCATGTGCAGGGGCCATATCCCCATGAAACTGTCTTGGTAGAAGGGCTAAATCAGATTGAGATTAATGGACAGGGCTCAAACCCATTGGTGAGTTAGAACTTGGTCAGATACTGAAGACATCAAGGTCATTCACTGCATCCAGAGTCATCATCTTCACTCTTGACTTTTGTCTTGGCACTAGGCTCAAATGGCTCTGGGAGAGAGAGGCTGATGACTTTGGGCAACTCTTTCTCACTTAGATCCAATTTATACTCAAGGCAAAAGGCATCACTCATACCATTTTACAAGTTTGTTATTTTTCTATTCAACAATTTTATAGTAATAACAATTTTATAAATTTACTATTGAACTATTTTATTACATATATATTTAGCTCAGCTTACTTCACTCTGCATTAGTTCATTAGGTCTTTCTATGCTTCTCTGTATTCATTACATTTGTCATTTCTTATAGCAGAGTAATATTGTTATGTTTACATTATCCCATTCTGTCTAGTTAGTTATTCACCAATTAGTTGGTATCTACTTTGTTTCCAATCTTTGCTATCATCATGTGTTGCTATAAATATTTTGTTGCATATAGAGATGCTCTTTTTGTAATTATTCTTCTTGGGTTATAAAACTAGTATAATGGAATCTCTGGTTCAAAAGATAAGGACACTTCAGTCATTTTATTTGTATAATCTAATTTGTTTTCCAGAATGGTTGTATTGATTCATAGCTCTACTAATAATGTGTAGTGTGCCTGTTTTCTCACAATACTTCCAAGTGTCAATAATTATTTATTAAGTACTTACGATATGCCAGACGTTGTGCTACACGCTGGGAATGTAAATATGAATAAAAAAAGGTCTCTGCCTTCAAGGAGCTTAAATTGTGAAAGATAATGCATGAAAGTGAGCTAAAACATGGGGATAGAAAAAAGAAGGTAGCTTGTGTGGGAATATGGTAAAAAATGTTCTGTAAAGATAAGTCATCTGAACATAAAGACACATTTGTCTCATGCCTTTTCCTTAAAAAATTCTTGGAGGAATCAGTCAATGAGAGGTAGAGGAAGAGGGATCTGGTGGTAAAGCCTGCTGGCATCTCCATAGGACTTTCTCTACCACATCATAGAAACTGCTTCACCCTGGAAGCTCATTCTACTCCTATGCTCCACAAATTGGAAGTATCTTTCCTTTCTGTGGTCTCTTCTGATTTTCTGCTTCTTCCAAGAACCTCCATTTTAAGGATGAGATATGTCTTCATGTTTGGTGAAATGTACTTCCAGTATGAGTAATAGCTCAGGGGATGGAATGGGCTTCTAGGCAGAAGTTTCTATGGCATGGTCAGAAACGGACAGAGGAGATGAATCTGCAGTGCAGCCTGGAGAGGAATAAAGATAAGGATTATTCCTATCTTTTGTCAACATTATCAATTTACAAGTTATGAGGTTAAACCTCAGGGATTTTTTGATTTATATGTCTCTTTTTATTATTGATTTAGAGCTTTCTTTCATATGGCTGTCAATTTGAAATTCTTCTTTTGAGAATTGATATTCACATCTTTTGACCATTTTTCTATTGGAGGATTGCTTCTGGTCATATATGTGTATGTGTGTACATGTACATATAAGTGCACTTATATGTGTTAATAAGCCACAATACATGAATGCATATACATACATCTGGTATATATGAAAATAAAATACAATATATATATCTTTATATATATATTATATATCCATGTATATTGGATGCTGAACTCATACTCATTTTTATTTTAATTAATTTATTTTTAGTTTTCAACATTCATTTTCACAAGATTTTGAGTTCCAAATTTTCTCCCCATCTCTCCCCTCACACCACCTCAAGACATGGTGCATTCTGATTACCTCTTCCCCCATTCTGTCCTCCCTTCTACTGTACCCATCCCTTCCCTTATTCCCATCTTCTCTCTTTTCTTGTAGGGCAAGATAGATTTCTATATCCCATTACCTGTATTTCTTATTTCCCAATTGCATGCAAAAACAATTTTCAACATTCATTCCTAAAACTTTGAATTCCAACTTCTCTCCCTTCCTTCCTCTCCACCCATCCCCACTGAGAAGGCAAGTAATTCAATATAGGCTATACATGTATAGTTATGCAAAAGACTTCCATAATAGTCATGTTGTGAAAGACTAACCATATTTCCCTCCATCATATCCTGACCTCCATTTATTCTATTATCTCTTTTGACCTTGACCCTCCCCAAAAATGTTTACTTCTAACTATTCCCTTCTCTCATTTGCCCTCCATTTTATCATCCCTCCAAGCCCCACTATTCCCCTTGTCCCCTAATTTCCTGTAGTTTAAAATAGATTTTCATACCAAATTCAGTGTGCAAGTTATTCTCTCCTTAAGCCAAATTTGATGAGAGTAAGCTTCACTTTTTCCCTTTCACCTCCCCCTTTTCCCCTCCATTGAAAAAACTTTTTCTTGCCTCTTTTATGAGAGATAATTTGCCCCATTCCATTTCTCCCTTTCTCCTCCTAATATATTCCTCTCTCACCCCTTAATTTTATTTTTTAGATATCACCCCTTCCTACTCAACTCATCTTGTGCCCTCTGTCTATATGTATATAATCCTTCCAAGTACCAAAATGCTGAGAAAAGTCTCAAGCATTACAAATATTATATTTCCATATAGGAATGTAAACAGTTCAACTTTAGTAAGTCCCTTATGTTTTCTCTTTCCTGTTTACCTTTTCATGCTTCTCTTGATTCTTGTGTTTGAAAGTCAAATTTTCTGTTCAGCTCTGGCCTTTTCATCAGGAATGCTTGAAAGTCCTT
This sequence comes from Potorous gilbertii, assembly GCA_028658325.1. Lineage (NCBI taxonomy): Eukaryota > Metazoa > Chordata > Mammalia > Diprotodontia > Potoroidae > Potorous > Potorous gilbertii. Next base: position 148,904 of record JAQQSK010004291.1, read on the forward strand.
TATTTCATTGAATGACCATTTTCCCCCCTCAAGTATTATACTCAGTTTTTCTGGGTAGGTGATTCTTGGTTTTATTCCTAGCTCCTTTGACTTCTGGAATATCATATTCCAATCCCTTTGAACCCTTAATGTAGAAGCTGCTAGATCTTGTTTTATCCTGATGGTATTTCCACAATACTTGAATTATTTCTTTCTAGCTAGCTGCTTGCAATAATTTCTCCTTGACTTGAAAACTCTGGGATTCGGCTACAGAATTCCTACAATTTTCTTTTTTTTTGGATCTCTTTCAGAAGGTGATCTGTAGATTCTTTCAACATTTGTTTCACCCACTGGTTCTAGAATATCAGGCCAGTTTTCCTTGATAATTTCATGAAAGATGATGTCTAGACTCTTTTTTTTTATCACGACTTTCAGGTCATCCTCTAATTTTTAAATTGTCTCTCCTGGATCTATTTTCCAGGTCAGATGCTTTTCCAATGCGATATTTCACATTGTCTTCTAGTTTTTCAATCTTTTCGTTTTGTTTTGTAATTTCTTGGTTTCTCATAAAGTCTTTAGCTGCCATCTGCATTCTAAATTTTAAAGAACTGTTTTATTCAGTGAGCTTCTGAACCTCCTTTTTCCATTTGGTCCATTATGCTTTTTAAAGCATTCTTCTCCTCATTGACTTTTTGGATCTCTTTTTCCAGTTTTGTTAGTCTATTTTTCAAGGTGTTATTTTCTTCAGCATTTTTTTGGGTCTCCTTTAGCAAGGTATTGACCCGTTTTTCATGCTTTTCTTGCCTCTCTCTCATTTCTCTTCCCAGTTTTTCCTCCACCTCTTTTACTTTATTTTCACAATCCTTTTTGAACTTTTCCATGGTCTGAGACCATTGAATATTTTTTTTGGAGGTTTTGGATATAGAAACCATGATTTTGATGTCTTCCTTTGATGGTATGCTTTGTTCTTCCTCATCCAAAAGGATGGAAGAAAACACCTGTTCACCAAGAAAGTAGCCTTCTAAAATCTTATTTTTTTTCCTTTTTGGGACATTTTTTCTAGTCACTCCTTGACTTTTGATACCTTTGTTAAGTTGAGGGTATATTCTAGGGACCTATAAGTTCTCAGTTCTTCCAAGAGTTTACTCCTCTTCTGGCCTGCACTCTGGTCTGTGAGGAGAATTCCCTTTCCACTGCCACCACCAGCTCCAACCCCATCAGCACTCCTCCTCACCCTAGGACTGTCACTCACGACTGAGACCTGGATCAGCCACTCAATTTCTCTGGGGTCTTTAAGCTGAGGTCTCCAAAAGTGTCTGCTACTTTCCTAGAGCTGGGGCCAGAAGTCACTCCCATTTCACCCAGGTGAAAGAGCTTTCTCACTGACCTTTGAAGTTGTCTTTGGCATTCATAGGATGGGAATTCTAGGAAGCACAGCTATTACCCATGCTTCAGCACCCTAATGTCTGCTTCAGTCCCCTGCTGTGCTTTGTGGCCAAGACTGGGCTGCATGCTGCTCTGAGCCCAGTGTGATAGATCTTTCTTGTCAGCCTTCCAGGCTGTCTTGGGCTGGAAAATCTCTTTCATTCTGTTGTTTTGTGGCTTCTGCTGCTCTAGAATTTGTTTAGAATCATTTTTTCACTGGTATTTTATGGGCTGTGGGGCTAGAGCTAGAGCAGATCTGTCCTTCTACTCTGCCATCTTGGCTCCATCCTTGAACCATACTCTTATTGGAGATATTTGATATAGAGATTTTTTTTTACCCTTGACTCAGCATATTTAGGTGCATTAATTTTATTTGTAAAGAAACTTTTCAACTTGTGAAAAAAGTGTTTATTTAAAATCTTCTGTAATTGCCTGTCTTCCTTATTTGACTAAGAATGTACCTCTTTCCTTTTTTTTTTTAAAAATGCATATTATCTCTTCCTTTCTAAATTTTTGTAATATAACACATTGTGGAATATGGTAAAAGATGCTTATCTAAGTCTAATTTCTATTAGATGATTTTCTAGTTTTCTCAGCAGTTTTTTAAAACGTAGTTTTTTCCTACATAATTTATATTTTCTGGTTCATTGAACAAAATTACTGAGTTCCTTTTCCCCTCTGTTTCCCCTTTGCCTAGTTGGAGGTACCTTTGCCTAGTTTTTCCATTGATCTACCTATTTTTAAACCAATGATAAACAGTTTTGATGATTGCTATTTTATAATATAGTTTGAAGTTTAAAAGTACTATTCCTTCTTTGTTCCTTCCTCTTTTCATTATTTCCCTTCATAGTCAAGATTTTTAAAAATCTTTTTCAAATTATTTTATTGTGTTCTACAAAGTATCTCTTTGGTAATTTGATTGGTATAGCATTAAAATTGTAAATGAAATTTGGTAGTGTTGTCATTTTTATTATATTGAATTGGCCAAGCCATAAGCAATGAAAATTCCTCTAGTTACTTAAGTCGTTCGTTAAAGAGTATTTATCATTAAATCTGTAGATGTGTTTTGTGTCTTGCTACATTGATCCCCAGACATTTTATGAATTTTATAATTAACTGTTATGAGATTTCCCTATTTATTATTGCCCCTTGGATTTTGTTATTATATAGAAATGTTGATTTTAGACTTTATTGTGTTGCTTGTGACTTTGCTGAATCTATTAATTGTCTCAATTAGTAGTTTTTCTGGCATGGGATTTTTAAGCAAACCAAAGTGCCATTAGCAAGAGAGATAATTATAGCTTTAACTTTTTCCTATTCTCTTATGGCTATTACTAACATTTCCAAAATTAAGTCAGCTAATAGTTGGGAGAGTAAACATCCTTGCTTATTCCTGTACTTATGGAAAGCATCACCATTGCATACACTTTACATCTCTTGAGATAATCATGTGGTTTTGGATGGTTTAATTTTTAATATAATTAATTATGTTGATTATTTTCCTAATATTGAACTCTCCTGGCATCCCTGGCATGAATTCAGCCAGATCATGAAAATAATTTCCTACATGTTTATTGCAGTTTGTTTGACTCAACTTTCATTAATATTTTAAAATGTTGATATTAATGAATGATATTTCCCTATAATATGCATAGTGTATGTATATATGCACACACACATATATATATATAAATGTACATATACTCACATATATGTATATATACACACACAGACACACATACTTACATATATATGTATGTATACCACAGCTCTTCACTTTTACTCTGGGTATCATTGTTTATTTGGCATGTTTCCTGTAATCGATTGTATGATTTTGTTTTGCTCTGCAATTTTGTGACTTTTTCATTTCTTTGAGTTATTTACTCCATTTACATTTAAATTTATGAGTTTTAGGTTTATGTTTTCCTTCATTTTTCTTATTATAATTTTTTTCCAAATTAGAATTTCCTTGCTCTTCCTCTGTAAACAAAGTACTTTGAATCTTCAGTTATTTTAGCTTAATCTGTTGACTCTCTTCCACTTACTTTCAATTTCTTCACCCTCATTAGTTAACCTATTTCTATAGTTTTTGGGGTTTCCTTACTTTTTTTCTTTATTCCTTTTTTTCTAGTTATTTAATTCTTCAATTTTTCCCTTTTTCAAGTTGGCAAGTAAAGTTTCTTTCATCTTCTCCCTTTTAATTTGTTTTATTCTTTTGTTATTACAAATATCAGTTTTTTATTTTTTGCAAAAAAAAGACATTTTCTCATTCTCTTCATTATTAATCTTTCCTTCCTGTCAATTCTAGGCTAAGGATCTAAGGATCTGTGATCCTTATACTTATTTAGTTCTTCTTTAGTCTCTGCATTCTTCATGAAATTAAAACTTCTAAGAGACCAGTTGTGGGCTATCTCTTCTAAATAGTTTCAAATTGTTTGCTCCCTGCTCCCCTTTTCAGACATTTCTCTCAAGAATACTTGTGCAGAAAATGCAGAGGATATTATCTCTGATTTTGTGGTTAATTAACCTTTTCCACTTTCATTGTAATTTTCTTTTCCTCTTTGCCTTGACATGTTCTCTTTAGGGTCATACCTTTCCATTCTTCTGGGTATCAGTTGACCCCTAGATCTCTGTTTCCCTTCTCCTGAGTTGTGATCAGTGATCTCAGCAAGTATCAAATTCTTGCCAATAATATTATCACAAATTTTCTATCTCCCCTTCTCATGGGAGCATTCATCACTGGTGTCCCTCTTACCAATGAAACACTATGTCTTTCTTTCTTTATTTATTCCAAACTGCTGCTTTGCCATCTTACCTATTATTTTATATACTCTTTTCAGCCTGAGAGATTATAAGAGTTATTTTCCCCTTCATGTATACTCTTTGACTTGATTATCATGCATTATATATTCCTCTGTTTCTCCTTCCTTTCCTCTTCTCTTTTATGAACCCTCCAATACTGTAATTTAGCCCAGCCCAAAATAGTCACTTTCAGGTGAGGTATTTTCAAGTTTAGTACATAATGTTTCTGTCCTTTTTATGTACCTTTATTCATCACTTCTATCTTTCTTCTGCTTTCTCCTTTGTCTTTTATACTTTTAGAAAGAAATCTCTTAATGATAGATATGTTGTATTTTCTTCATGTTCTTGTTTGTAATTTTTGTTGATTTTTCTTATATTTATATTTTGTCTGGTGATTGAAAACAAATATTTGTTCAGGTCTGGTTTTCTTCCTGGAAATGCTTCAAACATTTGTTATTGCTTGTCCATTTTGTCCCATTAATGAATACACTGAAGTTTGCAGAGTATGTCACCTTATTTTTCATCTTGAGCTTATTTGATCACTTGAACACATAATTCCATTTCTTCTTGTGGTTTCAAGTGGTTACAGAATAGTCTTGTGTTCTTTCTCTTTATACTTGAAGGTCTTTTTCCTGTTGGTCATTTGTATTTTTAAATTCAACTACTGTCTGAGTTTGCAGCATGATACATTTTCTCCCTGATCTTGAGGCACCCTATGAATTCTTTCAATTAGCATTTTCTGTGTTCAAAAGTTCTTGCCAGTTTTGTTGTATTATCTTTTGCAGTATGGAGCTCTGATTTTTGGACTTTTGTTCTTTAGTGTGGCTTATAGAGAGATCATGTTTTATTTTAACGTTACTGGTTTTTTGGTTCTCTTCCATATTATCTTTAATTTTCCTGTATTTGCATTAGCAATAACTTATTCTCTTCTTATTTTCTTTCTTTTACTGTGGATTCTGGTTTTTCTCTTCTGCTAATTATTTCTGCTGTGCAGATTATAAAACTAGGAAGATTGTACTCTGATTCCACACTTTTTAAGAAATTCATAGGATCCTCTGATCATCAGGTGTCTTGAAATATTTGTTCATAGATGTCAAGCTTTATTTAACTGATCTGGTGGCCATATTTCCTTCTGTTATTAGTATTTCTCTGTAGGTTTATAAGCTTGTACTCAAAGACTGAGTTTTCTTCCTCCTAGGATCTCTGGTAATTTTAGCATTTTCCCCCTCATATCCTTCTATTGATTACTTTCTAACTCCTTCCTCTTTGATGGCATTTATTCTGGGGTTTGGACCTTCAAGCTGTATCAACTTGCTTATGCACTGAGCAATTCAAATGTCACAACCTCAATTCCTGGCCCAAGGGACTTTAAGACGTACAGAACTTGTCGTAACTGCATGTTGGGATCTTACCTTAAGTTAACAAATAGAGTGACATAGTCACACATGCATGTTAAACTCTATTCCTCATTTCTTTTTCTTAGCAGAGAGGGTAATCAAACTGCATTCTCAATCAGAACCAACTTCTGATTTTTACCATTCCATGGCACTCAGAACAGAGTGATGGAGTTGATTTCTATTGCAATTTGGAAAGTTGGCTTGAACATCTCTGCTGGGGTGTATTAGGTAGAAGGACAGAGAAGGAGCCTTGAGTGCTTTTTGGTTTAAGAGTTAGCGTTCTCTGATTTGAGGGGTTATGAGTTAACTTTCTCTGCTATTAGTTCAATAGGTTTTAACCTTGGTATTATGGTTCTTGGCATCCTAAACCTTCAAAAGAGGTGAAATTACTTTGTCTCCTGCAAATAATTCTAAAGATGATTGGGAAGCAAATAAGAGAAAAAGTCTAGTTATTGTTCTTGTTGATCATGAGACTCCTGAGTTATGTCTTAAAGGAAAAGAATAACTTCATCAGCCATAATTGAAGAACCAATAAATGAATTCCACTCATTGAGAGTAGTTAATGCAAAGTTGCAAAAATGGGAACTGTAGTTTTATATGTGAGAAACAGAGATAAGGCCAGTTTGAATAAGTTTCAGAGTGCAGACATATCCAATGTGTCTAAAAAGATAAGTTGGGCTCAAGTTGTAGAGTGCTTTATAAGTTAAACATAGAAATATATATTTTATCCTAGAGGCATTAAGAGGAGACTGGAATTGAATGAGTAGGTAAAAGCTGTGCTTTGAGAAATTACCTTGTAGATGTTGTGGAAACCAAGTCTCCAATTGCCAGATCAGTCAGGTTTATCTATATTGCTTACAAAAGGATAATTCTTTCATATAATTTTTAGTTTTCAACAGAATCTTTTCCTCTGTAAAACAGAGAAATGTGAAGTATATCATAAATTATACCCTCTTAAACTATGATTATTGCTCCAGAGGTGGCCATTGACTTGCTTTACTTAGCACATTTGCAAGGTTTAAATTTATGGTCACCATCTGTGAGTACAGATTTTACATATGCATATTGTCAGAATCAAGTAATATTTATTGAGAACCCATTAGATACCAGATACTTGGCTGAGCACTACATGTACATGTATAAATATGTAGATTTCATATTGATTTTGCATTCACACAATTCAGACACTAACATTATTTTAACATTTATAGCTTCATTCATATGTAAAGGGTTCTGTCATGACACATATAGAAAACACACAGTACTACCTTCTAGATTTAGTTTTTAGAGGTTTAAAGGTCTCTTGATATTGCTATAGTAATCCCATGAACTGCCATGGTTTCCTCTTGCCTCTAGGATTAAATGTAAGCTCTTCTGTTTAGCTTCTAAAGTCCTTCACAAACTGGCCCATACCTCTCCTTTTCAAATCTAATTATATATTGGTTAACACCCTACACTTTGTGGTTCAGATAACTGAATTTCTTTCAGTTGCTCAAATAAACTCCATCTCTCATTTCTGTACTTTTTAACTGACTGTTCTTTTCTCCTAGAATGTACTGCTACCTGAGATTTGCCCCTTGTTTCTTTCAAAATGTTGCTTGCATAACTCCCACATGAAGTTTTCCTGATGCCCCAGTGGTTAATGCTTTGCCAAACCCATTTATCCCATATTTAATTTGTCTATGGATATGTATGTGTGTGATGTATTCTATTTTCTGAATCTTATATATATACACATATATAATGATACATATATTATTGATTATTATTCACCTAGTCTCTAAAATCTATTACAAATATTAAATGTGGCTAACTCCAAAAGATTATTAATATGTGTATATTTTATATTTTTCACTTGCTCACAGACAATTGAGGGGGGCAAATTTCTCTCTACAAATCTCTGAGATATCTGGCTGAAGGGCTTGAAAAAACAAAAGAGATTTATATGTAAAGTGTATTATTTAATTCCTTATAAGCATGTATCCAGATAAGGATTATCTGAAGCAAAGAATGAAGTAATGGTGATTGTTGAAGAAAAGAGGTTAAGTGACTAGGAAGCATCAATGTTTTCCCTCAGAAACACTTACCTTGGTAGTCCTAGGCATATCTTTTTCATTTTTTGTAGTAGGTTCTAGAAATCCCCTTCTCTGAGGGTGATAGCAAGGGTGACCAGAAGGGAAATAATTATGTCTGATGGGAAGATGTGGAAAAGTGTTCCCACTCACACAAAAATGAGGCTATCTTAGAAGGAGTAGATAGTTTTCTTCTTTATCCAAATACTTTTACCCATCAGTCTGCCCACACAGTCACTCTTACACAGTGATGACAGATAGGCTTTTGACTATTATAGCAATGAAACAGAGTTCTGGAACCATAATATTTCTCTGCTAGAATTAGTGAATATTTGCTTTTGTTATTTTAACAGCTTAATTAAATTGACACATCTAAGTTAATTAATTTAATAAATTTTTGTGTAATGTTTTATATAATTTGTTGTTGTTTTGTTGTGTTCATCCTTTGTTGCCAAAGAAGGCCATGACATCAGACAAATGATGACATGATAATGTAAGAGGAAAAAATTCTCAACATCTCTGAGAAAAATATTCCTTTGTCATTGAATGGTTGAATTGAAATTCAAACTAAAATTCAACAACTATCTGTTAAACACATACTGTGTGCATAGAATTGTTAAGCATTGCAGAGACACATGGTCTCTGCCCTTATGAAACTTTACCATTTGTTAGGTGATAAGACATAAGTGGATATAATGATGATATACAAAAATGCATTAGAGATATGCTACAGAAGTACCATATGAGCTCTGTGGGGGAAGATTTTTATTGATAAATGGATGAGAAAAAGCTTTGATTTTGTTTGAAATGGATTATAAAAGATAGGGGGACACTTCCATACATAGGCAATGACACAAATGAAGACTTTGAGAAAGAAAGGAATAGAACATGTTTTAGGTTGGAGTGTTGGGAAGAGAAGTTCATTTTTTTCTTTTTTCCATTTAATTTGCTTTTCATTTTTTTGCCAATTACATGTAGAAAAATTTTTAACCTTCACATTTTAAAATATTGAGTTCCAAGTTCTATTCATCTCTCCCTTTTCTAGTATTTCTTTGAGAAGGTGAGTGAATTGATATAGATTATAAATTTGTGACTATGAAAAATATTTCCATATTGGTCATATTGAAAAAAATCAAAACACACACAAAAAAAACTAAGAATGATAACATTTTCAAAAAGTATATTTTTACTGCATTTTCATCCTAGGTCCTTTGAATTGTTTTGACTCATTGTATTGCTGAGAATGGCTAAGTCATTCATAGTTGATCACTGTACAATAGTGCTATTACTATGTACAATGTTCTCATGGTTCTGCTCATTTCACTTTGCATCAGATCATGTACTCTTCCTAGGTTTTTCTGGGAAAGTCATTTGAGAAAATTTTTGGGAACTCATCCTGTTTGTCTTTGTAGCACAGTAATAGCCCATCTTAATCATATATCACAACTTCTTCAACCATTCTCTAGTTGACCTTGCACAGCCCTCCCTCACTCAAATTAAAGTCAACTGCAAGTCATGTCATCATCTTGATGTCATGGTCCTCTTTAAGAATTAAGGACAAATACAAGTTGATGGGCATCCCCTCAACCTCCAATTTCTTGGTGCCATAAAAGAGCTGCTAAAAATATTTTTGTTAATATAGGTCCTTTTTTCTTTTTCTTTGATCTCTTTGGGGTACAGACCTAGCAGTGGGTATTGCATAGTATGCACAAATCAATAGCCTTTTAGGCATAATTCCAAATTATTCTCCAGATAGTTGGATCAGTTCATAACATCACCAATAGTGCATTGATACCTCTATCCCCCAACCCCAATATTTGTCATTTGCTTTTTCTATCATATTAACCAATTTTTTGCAATATAGCTCATTTGGAAATGTTTTGCAAAATTTCATATATTTAATCTATATTAAATTGCTTGCCTTCTCAAAAAGAAGAAAGTGGAGGGAGGGAGAGAACTTGGAACTCACAATTAAAAATGAATATTAAAATTGTTTTTACACATAATTGTGAAAAAATTACAAAGAATTTAAGCCCATTACAATTTGATTTCAACTTACCTTTTCAGTCTTATATATTACTTACTTCTTTATCTTCTATAATCTAGACAAAAAGGTGTTCTTTTGTGTCCATTTATGTAGAATTCCACCTCCTATCTCTCTGTTCTTGCTGTCCTCCATGCCTGGCATGCATTCTTTCTTTACCTCTGCTTTGTAGAATTTCTTGTTTCTTTCAAGACTTAGTTTAAGCATTGCCTGCTACATGAAGTATTTCCTGAACCCTCCAGCATGTACTTTCTCTTCCTAAATTATCCTGTATTTCTTTTCTTTCTGTCTCTCTGTCTTTCTTACATTTTCTGTCCCTCCTCCATACGCGCACATACACACACACACACACACACACTTACATACATATACACAAATGGACACACACATATATGTATACATATGCAGATATATGTATATATATATATATATATAATCTCTCTTGATAGGCTATAAACTCTTTGAGTATGGGTTTATACTCCCCCAAATTTTGCACAGTATCTGACACATGGTGCTTAATAAATACTTATTGATTGGTTGAATTAAAAAGCTAGAGTTGTGTAGTGGATAAGACATGAGAGCTAGATCTAGAAAGACCTGTGCTAGAAAACAAATCCATCTTCAGACATTAGATGGGATCACTGTGTGACCCAATGAAAGTTATATAACTAATCTCAGACTTGTTTTCCTCATCTGAAAAATTAGGAGATTAAATTTGATAACCTCTACAGGTCCTTTTAGCTCTACATTTATGGCCCCTATGATACTATGAATATGAGTCAGAGAATTTGAAATTTACACAGTAGAGAGTCACTAAAAGTATTTGAATAGAATGACATGTTTACATCAACACTTAAGTCTTATAGTAAGTAGTATAAGGCTTGAGGGAAGAAAAAAGAGAAGAAAATAGTGATGAAAGAATTGAAGAAAATCCTGTAATGGTTCAGGTGGTTGTTATTGAAGACCTGTGCTAAGGAGATAACAATTGGTTCAAGAAGGATGGGGGAGGTATAAGAGACTTTATGGAAGTGAAGTCAACCATCTTGGTAATATTAGTATGTTAGAGGGAAGAGAGAAAAAGCAATCAAAGAAATTAAAGTTAATGGTAACAATATTTAAGGCACCAGAGCTGGTGAGTGGTGGTATCATAAGCATAAACAGTAAAAACCAAATACAAGAACATTAAGCTCCGTTTGTGGTATAGTCAGTTTGAAATACCAGATGACCTTTAGAGGTGGGGGAAATGATTTGTTCTGTGAAGTCTGGATTCAGTCTAAGGGCCATACTTAAGGACCTAGAGGGACACGATGGGGTCTTGAGGCTGCAGGTTGCCCATCCCTCATCCTAGATTATGGTTAATGATGGCTGAGCTGGCCTTTGGGAATGTGGGACTGAGGGAGAAATTTTCTGATTGGCCTTAAATTAAGGCACAGGGGGACTGGAAGGATAAATATCTATCTGCATCTGTATCTATATCATCTATATCTTTATCTCTATATCTTGACTCTTTCTTACCTCTTCTGATGTGGGATAGTTGAATTCTCAGAGGAACCACCAGAAATCAGTTTTCTCCTTGGGCAGGTTAATTCTGACTGGATAAATTCTTTCATGTTCCAGGGATTAGGATTGCATTTTCCAAGTCTGAATCTCTTTATTCTTTTAGAGCATAAACAAAGAGAAAAGATTGCAGGGATATATTGTAGGACTTATTTCAACATTAAAAAATTCTCAGCAAAAGTATTGGCTAATAATATTAGCTCAATAGTTGGTGGATATTTTTAAGATTCATAGTTATTTGATTTTTTGAGGCCCCCCAATTCTGGTTTAATTATCTTTTTTGATGTGATCATCTCAATATCATCCTTCTTTCCTTGGCATTGCCCAGTTAATGATTGAAGTTGCATTTTGCATGCCTTAGCTTATTCCAAAATCTCACTCTGAAGTCTGTGGGATCACATATTTATTGTATCACTTCATATACCACTTTTTTTTTCAAAATGCATCCTCCCTGCTTACAGCCTGCCTTTGTTTTGTGGTGCCAAGAATTCACTTTTGATAACCACAATATTAATACAGTTCATTGCATGACTCTCCTTTTCAGAAGCACTTTATCCTACGGGCAAGTGCTTCTTCTGCTGGTGCAAATCTGTTTGTTTGCTATTTCAGTGTATTTCTGTGTTTATTCTGTAGTTCTTTGATAATTCTTAAGGATGTCATATAAAATAAATAAATAACAGTAATGACAGTGTTTACAATAGCTATTCCTAGCAATTTCTACAGCATCATGAAAGGGGATACAGAGAAGCAAATGACAAAGGAGATGGTCTGCCTCTTTGCATTTTGTCTATAAATAAGCAAAAAAAAACCCAGCCCTACAAAATAGCTTTCCTCCGTACTCAACTATTCATAGATTTTTTTTTTCAGCATAAGGATGCATTTAGTGCTTGAATATATTTTACCCTTGGATACATTCAATTTGTCTTCATTTTATAGTTTACTCTGTTAATTAGAAAAGGTTATAAGATTAATAACTAGTCATTGCTAATGTATTCAATGGACTGCAACTTGAGTTTGATGAGCGATCTCCCCCCACCCCATCCCAAAGAGACATTAATGATCAATTCAAATGAATCATATCAAGTCTTAGATGAAGTGCATCTCAGAGTTGGTACTCAATTCAACAATAGTGTTTTAATGATTTCTGAAGCACCATCCCCCACCCCTCCAATCAAAAATGCAATTATGGTCTGCATACAGAATACATTAACTATTCTGGGAGGGATAGCACTGTAAAACCAGGCTATCAAATGCAAGGCAAATGGAATATAACCATAGATAGAAAAGAAATACTTTAAAAATACTAAATGTTTAATTTATATCTCACTCATTGGCATGTTCAGAGTAGCAAAGAATATTCATGTGGTAGAAAGACATTTGAATATATGCAGCCAATCCTCAATATTCGCGTGTTTAACTTTCATGATTTTAAGCATTCCCAAGATTTTATTAGTAACCTCATTTTCACTTTTCTGTTAGCAAGCATGCACAATCCCAGCTAAAATTAATGGAGAAACAAATGAGAGGAAGTATGACAGAAACTGTGTAGAGCACTTGGTATCCTTCTAGGTATTTCACTGGTCTTGTTCACTCTACCATGGTAAGGAACAGCCTCTGCATTTGCTGCATAATTTCATCATTTGCCATTAAAACTCAAGTTTTGTGTTGCACTTATGCCCCCAAAGTATGGTGCAAGTCCTTTGGATTCTAAGCTCAACAGTGCAAAATCAGGGATCTGACAGTGAGAAAATTAAGGTGTTAGATAAACTTGGTGACAGCATGTCTGAAGCTGCCATCTGGCCTAATGAACCAGCTGGCTAGAGGCATTCAAGCTGCTGATTCCATAATTAAGTGTAGCCTCAAGGTTAAATGCCACCTTGCCTCTACTATGCTCCTATGCTCTGAGACCTTCAAGAATCTCAAATGGCACATGACCAAATGTCACTGATGGATTATTTCAAGCTGGTATATCATTCACAATCTCTAATGCCATCCACCAGATGTGAAAGATAGAGTATTGGAGGTGATGTCAAGATCTTGACAGTTTCAGTGTCTTTTGCCAATCATAACTAAAATCCCAGCAGCCTCTTCCTTAGTTTTCAGAGGGCAGACAAGGTAGAGAGGTTTACATAATGTAGTATACAAGACAGAGCCCTCACCCTGCCATCTAACATGATGGAAAGTAAATGTTTAATTTTTAAGAACTGTATTTGCTGTAGAGTATTTATGGTAGTACATATTTTGTGTGCTATCAAAAGTTAATATTGTGTGAAATCAATGTTTTTTTAAAATTGAAATGTTAACACAAAAGTGACAGAATTCTAGGGTATTTCTAGTGAGAAAAAATGTTTTGCATGTTACCAATTTTATTTTGTGTGCTACATATTATGGGTCATTCAATGGTTACTGTGTTAGAAAAAGTGACATGATTAGAACTGATGTTTTGTTATAAATAATTTTATGCAGAAAAGTATAATCTCTAATGAAAGATTACAGTTTTGCATGGTTGAAGGAATTTAACCCTCTATTTTCCATAGGTTCAATGTATCAATGTTCACTTTTTTGGGTTTACTTATGCCTAGTTTTCTGGGAATGTTACCCTCCATGAAAGTTTAGGATTGTATGTATGTACGTATATGTATGTATATGTGTGTATAAATGTATACACACACATACACACACATATGAAACAAAATGACTTATAATAATGACATTCTATACACAGTCTTCTATAGTCTTAATGCCTACAGTATTATGATACAATGAGAAACACTTAGTGCATAGTCACAATCTTGAGGCACTGTAAGTTCTCTTTAACAAAATTTTAATCATATTCATTCATCCATCAAAGCTTGATCCTTCAAAGGTTGATTCAAATGGAACTTAACTTCATGATCAGCCCAATCAGAAACCATTTTTCTTTTTCTAATCTCTCATAGAAATAATTTCTCTCTAATGTCTTCATAATAAATTTTTTGCACTATAGCTATTTATATTTACTGCATAATATTGCATGCATCTTCTAGATTATGTAAAAACAATGGACTATTGGATCTGAATTCAGGAATTCAAATCTAGCCTGGACATGTACATTTGAAGCTGAGTAAGTCACTTAACCTGTCTGCTTCACTTTCCTCATCTGTACAGTGAATAACAATAGCGCCTACCTCTTTCGGTTGTGAGGATAAAAAAGATAAAATTTGCAAACCTCTACTCAGACCTTAAAGAATTATTATTTAACATACTATTATTATTTTTAATTTTTAGAAAGGCAAGGACTATGTCTTACTTTATCCTGAATTTCTATGAGGAGGTAGAATAGTGCTTTTCCCACAGATTAATAAGTTTTTGCTAGGTAAATATACTGTACTTACTGAGGCAGGAAAGTGGTCTACTAATATAGTTTGGATTTTCCATAACATTTGAAATAAAACTTATTTTGCTAAAAATTCAATTTACCAAAATATCCTATTATAGCTCATTCATATTTTGCTATGAAATACATTTAGGGAGTGGAGAAAGTATTAGCAAAGTGAGTAAATTTTATTGGCCATGTAATTGTTAATCTTCTATTTCCTTCATTATGTTGTAAACACTGTGTTATAATATCTTTGACAATATTAGTATGCCATATACACTGAACCATGCAATCCTAAAATAATATGGGAAATTAAATATGAATAAGAAATATTATTTCCAAATAATAAAAAACAAAAGGAAACCAAAAGAATTGTCAACTACTCTGTCAGCTCCAATTTTGCTTTACCAAGGAGTCGACTTACTAATTAAGATATGTTTTAATTATAATTAAAAATGTATATACTATATACCTATTCCAGTATTTATGTTACAGGTGGTATAGTCTTGGATTTCAAAGAAACAGAAAGAATAATGTTGCTAATTAATAGTTCAATCAATTAAAAGTTTAATTCATTATTTTTTATGAATGATACTATCTTTTTAATATGTGCTAATAGATTTTGAAAAAAGAAATTAAATAATCAACAAAAAGGTTTCAGACAAATTGGTATATAATATTTCATATTTCCATATAGCAATATATAAGCTAGAGGTAGCTAGGTGAATTGAGTACCTCAGTGATTGAGTACCAGGCCTGGAGTCAGGAAGCTGTGAGGTCAGATCTGGCCTTAACTACTTACTAGTTGCACTTAACCTCTGTTTATCTTAATCCTCTAGAAAAAGAAATGGTGAACCACTCAAGTACCTTTGCTATGGAGACCCCATGGAGAGCATTGGCATGCTGTGGTGTATGGGGTCATGGGGAGTCAGACATGACTGAACCATCATAATATATAAACTATACAATATAAACAATACAATCACAATATATAAACTATACAATATAAACAATACAATCATAATATATAAACTATACAATATAAATAATACAATCATAATATATAAACTATACAATATAAACAATACAATCATAATATATAAACTATACCATATACAAACTATACAATCTATCCCTAATGTTGCTATCAGTAACAGCAGCAGCAATGGCAGCATCACTCATTTTTTCATTTTTCAAAGCAGGAAGCCAATTAATAGCTGGTTGGCACCAGAGGTCATCAAGGCTACCCATACCTTTAAGGAAGCTGTGAGTTATATCCACTGAAGTGATCAAAAAGAAGAGTCCAAACTTTCACCTCCATCTCATGAGAGATTCTTGGTTTCCCTAAAACAATCCTCAACAGGAAAGTGCTTGATGACAATTTCATCAAATGATATGGAGAAATTTGTTGTATCTTTCACTCAAGATTTAAGAGAATTACTAAAGTGTTTCCAAAGCACAAGTTCATAATCTGTTTTACCATGAAAAACTCATTCCTCATGTAACTAATTTGAATGATACAAATGCTGGAAATCAGAGGATCTTAGAGATGTTAGAGAGGTTCAGAATTCTCATGTGCATGGAGAGGTTCTGAATATTCTTCTTGAAGGAGACAGCCTCTTAATCACAGGGACTGTTTTTATCTTGCCTTTGTATTTCCAACACCTAAGCACATGGGGCAGCTAGGTGGTGCAGTGGATAGAGCAGAAGTCAGGAGCACCTGAGTTCAAATCTTACCTCAGACACTTGACACTCACTAGCTGTGTGACCTTGGGCAAGTCACTTAACCCCAGTGGCCTCATTCTGGGTCATCTCCTGTCATCCTGGTGAATGTCTGGTCACTGGATTCAGGTGGCTCTGGAGGAGAAGTGAGGCTGCACTTTTCTGCATAACCCTCCCTCACTCAAAATAAAGTCAAGTGCAAGTCATGTCGTCATTTTTCTGATGGCACAGTCTTCTTCAGCAATGAAGGCCAAACAAACATACACACACCTAAGCACATAGTACATGCATAAGAAATTTTCTTGTTATTACACAGAAGAATAGTTAGCAGTTTCTTTTTATCTCCTCCTCTTCTTTCTCCTCCTCTTACTACCACTACCATTACTACTACTGCTGCTACTACTCAGCGTTTATATAACACTTTAAAGTTTGCGAAGTGCTTTATCTACACTATCTCATTTGATTTTCACTATAACCCTGGGAAGCAAGTTCTCTTATTGTCTCCATTTTATAGATGTAGAAAGTGAACAAGACAGAAATTAATGACATGCCCAGAGTCACCTAGAGTTAGAGGCCAAATTTAAACTCAGGTCTCCCTGACTTCAGGTTTAGTGCTCTGTTCATTCTACCACCTCATTGATTAATGTGTTTTGGTTCATTTTTTGGGGGCTCGACATTCATTTAGTGTCAAATATGAGGAAGGCAATCTGCTGTGAATTGGAGGGAGGGGTATTGAAAGATAAAGAAACCGAGGCCACTACCATTTAGTGAACTCATATATAGTCCAGTGGGAGAGATGGAATATTCATAGTTAATGTAGTTAATATTAATACAAGGTAGTATGCAATATTCCATAAGAGAGCAACCAATAAAGTGAACTTTGAATTTCAAAGAAAAGGTTGTCACTTTTTGTTCTCTCTCTCTCTCTTTCTCTCTCTCTCTCTTTCTCTCTCTCTTTCTCTCTCTCTCTCTCTCTCTCTCTCTCTCTCTCTCTCTCTCTCTCTCTCTTTCTCTCTCTCTTGCCAGGGGAAATGGTATCCAAGGGAGGGTCAGGGGTCAGCAGTCTTGGCCTTGAAAACATCAAAAGTTAAGAAAGGCATGTCAGTCAAAATACAAACAAAGCTTCATCAGGTAAATATTCTAGTTTGATTAGTTAGCCAATTAGTTACTACTGTGTGCCAAGTACTGTGATGAACATTGGGATATAAAGATAAAAAACAGTCCTTCCTTTCATGGAAGTTACAATGTATTAGGAGAAAAAATAAGAAAACAATTGTTAGAATTAGTTATGTACAGGATAAAACGGAAATTATTCAGTTTATCCTTTTATATTGGAAGGCATAAACAATATAGGAATCAGATTTCTTACTGAAGATGGGACTTTAGCAAGGATGTGATGGGAGCTAGGGAAGCCAGGACATGGAGATGAGGAGGGAGAAAATGGGAGGCATGAGGGACAGAAGGCCAAAATGCCCAGTTAGGAAGAGAGCATGTCTTGTACAAAGAATGGGGAAGAGGGCAGTGTTACTGGATCTCAGAGTGCATGAGATATATGTAAGATGTAAGAAGATAAAAAATAGGTATGAAGTGGTCAAATTATGAAAGGCTCTGAACACCAAGCAGAGGATTTTATGTTTAATTTCAGTGATAATAGGCAACCACTGGAGTTTACTGAATTGGCAGAGTGTGGATTCCATTTTGCATCTGCTTCTGTGCCTGGCTTCCTCCCAGGATAAGCTCATCACTTCTAATTTCATCACCATGCTGCTAACTCAAGCCTTACTGACAACATCTCCCTCAGCCTCCTCCTTCCTCTAATAGGAGGACTGGAGTACGAAAGTCCTTTCAATGCCTTCCTTTAGAGAGAGCAGAAACTGGACTTTTTCTCACTCTGAGTTGCTTCTGCTTCTCACTTGGTTTCAACTCCTTGGAACAAGATAATAAGATATTCTCTGATGTCTTCTCTTCCTCTGCTTTCCTACCTCCTTTTATTCATTATTTCCCTTCATTGGATAGTAAGCTCTTTTAGGGCAGCGACTCTCTTTTTATTAATTGTATGCTAAGCACTTAGCACAGGGCATGGCACATAGTGGGCACTTAATAAATGTTTATTGAATTGAAGTGTGTGTGTGTGTGTGTGTGTGTGTGTGTGTGTGTGTAAGAGAGAAAGGGGGAGAGAGAGAGAGAGAGAGAGAGAGAGAGAGAGAGAGAGAGAGAGAGAGTCAGATCTGCATTAATCTTCCTAAAGATTACTTTATCATCCGAGTGGCAGATGGACTATATATTTGAGAGAAATCTGAGAAATTGGCATATTACTGCAATAGTTCAAGTGTGAAGTGATTGAGGCCTGCCCCAGGCTGGTGTTAGTGTCAGAAAAGAGGTAGGGGAAAATGGGGCATACACATATATATATACACATCTATCTATCTATATAGATCTATATGTATATATGTATATGTATTTGTATATGTATATATGTATGTATAGGTATATATGTATATATACTGGAACAAAATTAAAAATAGGTTACATAGGTATACTGGGCCAAATCATGTAGAGTGAATCTCTCTCTATAAGTCCCACAGGCATCAAAGATCCGCCCTACTCCATTTCTGAAAAGCATGCTATTTTTTCATGAGGGCATCACTTCCCTTCTTGTCACACAACCTGGTCCACAACCTGGCTGTTGTGTTTGACCATTCACAACAATGTCTGATCTGTTGTCAAATCTTGTTGATTCAACATCCACCCAATATCTTGTCTGTCTCTTCTTTCTGCTCATAAAGCCAAAATCAAAGTTTAGGCTCTCATCACCTCTAAGATGGACTTTTGCAATAGAAAATTAAAAAAAAATGCATAGCAAAAATTGGTCCCCTAGCCTCATGACCCTCTCTCAGGGACTCATTGGACCAGCCTCTCTTGGGTTTATCAGAGTCCCTATTTAGGTAAAAGTGTCAGGAGTCTTAGCCCTCAGAAATATGTAAGATGTCATGGCAAATGCTGCTTAAGCTCTTTTCTAGCTAGAGAGGAAAAATATAAAAAAAAAGTATCATAAGAGAGAATAAGGATTCTAATCTTCTGCGTAAACCCTGTCTCTCCCCTCCCCCAGTCTTCATTTTTATTGGTGTGAGGAACTTGGTGCGGAATCTTTCTCCATTGATGCAGAGTAACAATCTTATTGCAAGTCAGTGTTAAAAGATTACCTGAATTTGCCAAACGACTCACAGGTAATGAGGATATTTCAAAGGCAGTACTTGAACCTTTCCTATATTCTGTTCGCCTTCCCAATCCATTTTTCATGTAGCTGCCAAACCATTTTTCCTTTTGCATAGACAATTTGTGTCATGTCATGTCATTCTTCAGTTTTACAGTGCTTTCTTTCTCCTTACTAAAGAAAACTCTTTTGTGTCGCATTGAAGACCCTACATAAAATCTGGTAGAGACATTCCTATCTATGTCCTTCTGTATATCTATATTCCATACAAACTTGACTATTCTCATAAACGCAAATATCCTACTTTTTACTGACTGACTAACATTGTCACTTATGCTCCTATGATGGGAGCATCATTTCTAATCCATCTTCACTTAGTTCTAATATTATTTCTGCTTTAAAGTTCAGTTCAAATGGGAAGTTTTCCCTGATTCCCAGTGCTTCCCAGTAGGGAAAAAATCTTGCTCTTCCCAATTTTTCACAGCATATTTTTTTGTGCCTCTCCAGTGCAATTAACATATACCTTTCTTTTATTATATATAATTACCTGCATATCTTTCTCTTTAGTAAGGCCTATGATGGTAGCGACTATGGTTTATTGAAATGTTGACTCTTTCCCAGTAAGTTGCCCAATGCTTGTTCCTTTAATATAATTTTATTCTCTGACACTGGTAAGTGTCAATAAATACTTGTTGACTATTTCCCAGCTGGAAGGGGTCTTTTTGTTGAACTCAAAGAATATTTTCTACCTCTCTTACGTACTTACGCATTGTTATCTTTATATATTAACTTGGCAACAATGACTTTGCAAAATAGTATAGTAAAAATAGGGAGAAACATTGTAATCTTATTGAGAATAATATTTGAATGGACTAGCATCAGTACTGGGCTCACTTCTCACTTGTAATAGCTGAAGCTTAGCCAAGAGCTTCATTTTTCACAGATGTTTTCACTCCAGAAGTTACTTTTCAGTATGAATCAATCTTCAAAGTCTGGCTTCCTCTAGGACTTACACTTTCCCTTCACTGATTTCTCTCCTGTTCTATCATTGATGTATAGCTAGCTTAAAGGAACAGAAATGATAGTTTGTTCATCTGTTATCTGAGTGCCTTGATAAGTTTCACTCTTGGCCTCAGTAGCAAGGTCACATCAAGCTACTAAAGAGCTTTCTCTGTAGTTTAGAAAAAATGGATTGGGTAGGACCATGTAGAACATACTGCTCATGAGCACAAAAGGTTTACGGTGGTCATTGTAAATCTTTTTGTTGTTGTTTTAAAATAACCTATTTTAAATGACTTCCTTCTTCCCAGTTCTTTCTTTTAAAAAATTGGAGAAAATGGTGACTGATTTCACTTTTGAAAAATCCAGAACAGGTCACAACATAATTGGAGGTAGTTTTGTGGTGCTCCAGAATAGTTTTATGCTGCAGTGTTTAGCATATTATCATATGGTAGAATTTTTGTCTATAACAATACAATCTTACAAGGTTGATATAAAGTGTTTTATAATTCTAAAAACATTAGTTATTAATGTAATAATTTAATGATAATATTGGTTATCATGTGCTCATAGAATTTATTAATTTCAAGGCAATATTCTTTTCTTATACTAAGGACATCCTTTTGGTTCTATTTGTAGCTGAGATTTCATCATTTTAGAGACTTCCTCTACCAACGTAGATCACCAACTGTTCCGCAGTGTATAGTCAGAGAGAGTTACATGAGGCACTGAGAGATTAAATGACATGGCTAGGATCAGAGAGCCATTATCTATTAAATATTGAACCTGAACCTAAGTCTATGCTAACTCTAATGCTGGCACCCTATCCTCTGCATCGTTCTACCTCTTCAAGGAATGCATACCAAAGAACTTAATGGACGAAATTAAACAGCAAAGCAACTAAAATAGCCTACCAGGTGATTGTGGTTAATAGAGAATATTTATACTACTATTAGTAATAATAGCAACCACATTCACAACCACCTTGTAGCTATTAGATCAGGGATGTACTGGTAAATGTTTAACAACTAGCTCTTTGGAAACATTGTGCCTATGAAACACATTCAATATATATTATTAAGATTTTCTGTATAGTTTTAACTTTAGACAATGGATAGGACTGAAAAATCAAGCCTTGATTTGTAGCATTTGCCAAGAGATAATAAATCCTGAATGAGAGTGAGTGGATTCCCTGTGAAAGATTTATGGGAAAACACAGAAAACAGTTACATGGGATAGATAGAGATAGGTTGTGATCTGCATTGTAAGAGGGAATATGGCTAATGATAGGACCACAGTTCCATCGGACTATTGGAGTTTCATTGCAAGTTAGAAATCATTTCAGTTTTTTCACAGATCAAAACATTCCTGTAGATTGGAATGAATTTTGAGTACTGTTTAGTGTTCCTCTCTCGTTGGTAGAGGCAGATCAAAAGGACGAAGTTGAAAGAGTCTTTCAGGTGTTAGAAGGCTTTGTATCCTAGATGCAGGACACTGAGTAATCCTCTTGAACTCTCTGACACTGGTTCCTCAGTGACACAATAAATGGGTTGATTTAGGTAATCTTTATAAGTTCCCTTGCAATTCTAAAATTCTTTGATTTTGAAGTCACAATCCAACCAATTTATTCCAAACTGTATGATAAGTTAAAGAGAACTTGTTCTTGTTGAGTCATTTCAGTTGGGTCCAACTCTTCGTGACCCCATTTTGAGATTTTTTAGCAAACAAGTGGTTTGCCTCAGTTTTCTAATGTATAAAATGAGCTGAAGGAAACAACAAACCACTCCAGTATCTTTGCCAAGAAAACTCCAAAAGGGGTCACAAAAAGTCAGACACAACTAAAAATAACTAAGAAATAGCAGTCTTGGGCTATCCATCTCTATTATAACTTGACTTGCTCCTGTCTTTTTGGTCAAATATTTCTCTGATGACAATTTTTTATACCATTTGCAGTCAAACTCCTATTCTATTCCCATGATACATAAGAAAATAACACTACATTTGTCAAAGTTTTAAAAAAGCCCTTCCCTTAAAATCACCCTGCCATATAGACAGTGAATATCCTTATTTTACAGATAAGAGAACTGGGTCACTAAGAGGCTAAATGGCTTGCCTAGGATCACATGGCAACTGAGTTATTGGGGGTGAGATTGGAACCCAGGTCCCCTTACTACAAATCTTGTACTCTGTCTCCTCCAAGGCAGATTGACAGGATTTTATGATCCTCATCTGTTTCACTATTGACAAGTAGACACCACTGTGTCCATGACCTTCAATAAAGAGTGGCAGGCAGAAGATGGAACTTAAAAAAAAAAAATGCTACTATATCAGTTTTACAAAACGTGAAATGTCACTGCCTGAAGCTATGACCTTGAAAACTAAGTCACGTTTCTGCAAACATATTCAGCTGCATAGTTTCCAGGTGGCCTGAAATAACCATTTTTTTTTCTCTCGGTGAAGTTAGATACCTCTTTTATGAATGCTTTAAAATCAAATACAAGCATCGCTCCATTCTCTTGTTTTGTGTACTTGTTTTCCTCCTTTGTGTAAAGTAATTTCACTGCTTTGGGGACTTTTGTGTTCACTAAAATGATAAGTCCCCAGGTGCTATATAGCCTACGTCCATAGGCAGCTATGTCTGCAATGCTGTCAGAATGTAGATATCAATTTCCTCCCATGTTTCAATGTAGATCCTCTAAAATCTTGCTTTGATACCTTCTCACAGCATAGTCATGACCTACAATTCATAGAGGCTATGCCTGCAGAGCATGAATTAGAAGGATTTCAAGTTCAAGCCTGGCAACTAACTTTTTGACATGTCATGACCAAGGTAGCAAAGTTCAGAATCTCATCAACAGAAGAGGTCACACCACATGATGATTCTTTTTTCCTACCCCAGTGGGAAAAATGAAACCTACCTTCTAAAGTATAGATGGGTTTTCATCCATATTGATATGTATGTGATGCCCAAATCTCATGATGATAAAAGGAGGTGACTTTTTATAATTTATAAGCTATAATAAGTTTAGTTTTAGTTGATTGTACTAAAATTCATAAATCTGTCTTTCAGTGATATGGCACCAGTGTAGGTTGCAATATCTCCACATTGCAGGAGGCAGTTCTATCTCTCTGAGTCCAAAATAATTCCTCACCCAGAGGCTAGCTTTTTGGTTATGAGACACTCTAAAAACCTAGCTAGGTTGATCCTCAAATGACACTCATGCCATCTGTAGGTAGGCATGTATCCAAACATCTAGCTTAATAGGATCTGCTGGAAACTTTTACTGTCAGTTGGTCAATAAGTGTTTATGAAGCGCTATTCCCTATATGCCAGGAACTGTGTGAAGTGCTGGGGATACAAATAAAAGACCTTGGAGAATTCAGGATCTACTGCCAGAAACTTGGAAAATAGTCCCACCATGGGGCAGCATCAGAGTAGGACCTCAGTGACTTTCTGTTTCCTCGATAGAGGTGGCCAAGGATATCAAATAAAGAGTCGCATCCCTTTGGGAAGCTTTAGTTCCTCATATTTTCTTGTTCTCTAACTCACTGTGAAAATACCAAGCTTGATGTTTCAATTTACAATATACTCTCCAATTAGTGTTATCACTATCATGAGTGTGATTAGTTTTATCTGAACCTCATATTATGAATTTGGACAATCCCCTGGTGTGAAAACTCCCACTGGCAATGCCAACTGGTAGCTTATCTGGAACTTACTTTGAGAGAGTCACCTGCGGAACTGAGAAATTGTGAATAGCTTATAGTTTCACAGCTATGTGTGTATCAGAGACAAGACTTAAGCCCAAGGCCTTCTGCTTACAAAGTTGTCCCACTATCCACCATGTTACTCTGCCCTTAATTAGTGTATATAAAGGTAAAATTAAATATTCATAATTTGTTTACTTATGGCATTGTATTCTAAATTGAAAATAGAATGTAAGTTTCTTGAGATAGACTCACTTTTGTTTTTTACCTTTAACACCTAGAACATTGCTTAGTATGTAATAGATGCTTCTTAAATGCTTGTTGATTAAATAGTCACTTTTGCCCGGTTGGGCATAAACACTGGTTATAAACTTAATTGAGTAGTCTAAGAAGCATATTTGGTTCATTCCTATATTATTAAATAGAAAAATTATTCATTGAGCATACCTAATCTGAAGACTTTTTCTGAAATTCAGTGCAGATTCCTTCGAAGTAGGAATCAAATATATTGTTACAAACATTTCATTTTTCAAATTTATTTTTCAGTTAAGAAACATCTTTTTTTTTCCTTCACCTCCTTCCCCATTACAGAAGAAAGAAAAAAAAACTTTTAATAAAGGCGTAGTCAAACAAAACCCATTCTTGCATTTTTTATGTCCAAAAATATGTTTCATGCTGTACCCTAAGTGTATAATTTCTCTGCCTATGGGTGGGTAACTAGTTGGAAGGGACCTTAGACATTATTTAGTCCTTTATAAAGGGGATAAAGTTAAAGAAAGTGAAGTCTGTTTTTCAAAATTACACAGATATTAAAAAAAATAGAATTGGACTTTGAACTCAAGTCCTCTGAATAAAAAGATGTTCTTTCTATTTTACCAGTCAGTACTTTCACCATTTAAACATCACTACATTTTATCATTAACCACATGTATTTTTGGACTACTTTAGTTACTGCAGTCACATGCTTTTCACCGTAAGATATGTTGATTTGAAAACTTGCTGACTACCATGTGTGTTTTTAAAATGGTAGATAAACAACATATATATTTAAGCTATATATATTAAAGCTAGACTAAGTCAAGTATGCCTGTTCACTGTATTATGGAGCTCGTACCCCCAATATTTCCAGTTTTGTAGTAGTTGCAATCATATTTGACTGTTCTTATTTATGAACCTTAGCACACCAGATTCTTCTAGACTGCACTATCTCCTGAAGTCTGTCCCAACTCATTGTTTCCATGCCTTTATCTATCTGTCTTATCCTCTGCAATCCCCTTTTTCTTTTATCTTCAATATTTTCCCAAACCAGGGTCTTTCCCCAAAAAATCCTGTCTTCTCATTATGTGGCCAAAGTAGTTAAGCTTCAGATTCAATATTTGTCCTTCAAATGAGTAGTCTGAATTAATTTTTTAAAATATTGACTGGTTTGATTTCCTTGCTGTCAAAGGGGCTCTTTAAGTTCTGCTCTAGCACCACAATTCTTAAGAGTCAATTCTGTGGTGCTGAGGTTTCTTTATAGTCCAGCTTTCAGAGCCATACATAACCAATGGAATGTAGTAGTACTCTGACTATAAGGAACTTTGTTGGCAAGATGATGTCTCTGTTTTTTTAGTACACTGTCCAGATTTGCTATAGCTTTCCTTCCAAAGAGCAAGCATCTTTTAATTTCATGGCTGTAGTTGCCATCTGGGGTGATCTTTGAGCCTAAAATATAAAATCTGATATCACTTCCATTTCTTCTCCCTCTACTCGCCAGAAATTGATGGGACCAGTTGACAAAACCTTAGATTTTTAATTTAAAACTTCAAACCACCTTTTATATTCTTTATCTTCTTTATATCCTTTATATCTCTTTCATCCTCATTAAGAGGCTTCTTATTTCTTCACTTTCTGCCTCCAGAGTGGCATCTGCACATATGAAATTGTTAATATTTGTCCCAGTAACTTTAATTTGGGGTTTTGATTCTTTCAGTCTGGCATTTTGCATAATGAACACTGAATTGAAGTTAAATAATATAAGGTGACAATATACAGTCTTATTCTCCTTTCTTAATTTTAAATCAATCAGCTGCTCCATGTTTGATTCTAACTATTGCTTCTTGATGTACATATAGGTTCCTCAGGAGCCAAGTAAGATTATCTGGTATTTTGATCTCTTTGAGGACTTGCCACATTTCATTGTGTTCTACCCAAGTCAAAATCTTGAATGTATTCAAAGTAGATGTTTTTCTGGAGCTCCCTTGCTTTCTTTATGATCCAGTGAATACTGGTAACTTGTTCTCTAGTTCCTCTACCTCTTCAAAAACCAGTTAGCTCTTCTAATAATTCTTTGTTCACATATAGCTAAAACCAAGTTTGCAAAATCTTAAGCTTAACCTTGATGGTGTGGGAAACGAGTACAATTGTTTGGCAATTGTAACACTTTTTGCCATTTCCCTTCTTTAGAATTGGCACTGAAACTGATTTTTTCCAATCTGGTGGCCATTATTTAGTTTTTCAATTTGCTTGCATATTGAGTACAACTCTTTAATGCATCATCTTTTGGAATTTTAAATAACTCAGTTGGAACTCCATCAACTCCACTAGCCTTATTATTAGCAATGCTTCCTGAGACCCAATTAACTTCATTCTCTGGAATGGCTGGCTCAGGAAACACACCATCATGGTTATCAATGATGTAAATCTTTCTTTCATAGTTCTTTATATTTTTGCTTCCTCTTCTTACTTAATCTCTTCTAATTCTGCTGAGACCCTACTGTTCTTTTTTCCTTTATTATTCCCATTTTGGCATGAAATGTTCTTGGTATCTCTAATTCTCTTGAAGACATCTCTTCTCTTTCCCACTCTTCTTTGCCTTGCTAATTTAAGAAAAAATTCTTATCTCTCTCCTTGCTATTATCAGCACTTATACATTCAGTTGGGTATATCTATCTCTTTCTCCTTTTCTTTTCTTTCTTTCTTTAGTTATTTGTAAAGCCTCATCAGACAACTATTTTGCTTTCTTGGTCTTTTTATTTGTGATTTTTTTGTTGCTGCTTCCTATACAATACTGCAAGCCTCTGTTTTTAGTTCTTCAGGCTCTTTATCTACCAGATAGAAACCCTTTAATACATTCATCACTTCCACATAGAAGATGTTATTTAGGTCATATCTACACAGTCTGATGGTTTTCAATAATTTCTTCAATTTAAGTCTGAATTTTGTAATAAGAAGATCTGAGCCACAGTCAGGTCCAGGTCTTGTTTTGACTGATGGTATGGAGCTTTTCTACCTTCCGTTGCAAAGTATATAATCAATCTGATTGTGATATTGACCATCTGATTTTATTCATGTGTAGATCCAACTTCAGAGTTGGTGAAAAAGTATTTGCTATATGTCTAGTGAGTATCTTTGCAAAACTCTATCAGTCTCTTTGCTCCAAGGCCAAACTTGCTCATTATGCCAATTTATCTTTTGATTTTGGACTTTCACATTCCAGTCCCCTATGATGAATGTGACATTTTTTCATGTTATGACTTTTGCCTCTTTGGCACCAGTGGTTGGAGCATAGATTTATATTCCTATGATATTACCTTGGATTCAGATAGATATCATTCTGTCATTTTTTTAGATTTATCTAATAGGACTTCTATTCTCATATTGACTGTGAGGACTACTCCATTTCTTCTAAGGAATTCTTGCCTACAGTAGAAACAAATCCATCTACTGCCATCCGTTTAGGTCCATTGATACCCAAGTTTTCAATGTTTAATCTTTCCAATTCCTGTTTGACCATAACCAGCTTACCTTCATTCATAGATCTTATATTCTAGGTTGCTGGGCAGCTAGGTGGTGCAGTGGATGGAGCACCAGTGTAGCAGTCAGGAGGACATGAGTTCAAATCTCCCCTCAGACCCTTGACACTCACTAATTGTGTGACCTTGAGCAAGTCACTTAACCCCAATTGCCTCATCCTGGGTCATCTCCAGTCATCCTGATGAATATCTGGTCACTGGATTCAGGTGGCTCTGGAGGAAAAGTGAGGTTGGTGACCTGCACAGTGCTTCCTCACTCAAAAAAAGTCAAGTGCAAGCCATGTCATCATTTCTTTGATGGCATCAGGTTTTCCTTTGGTCACCAGACATACCCACAGCTGAGCTTCCTTTCAGCTTTGGCCTAGCTGCTTCTTTCTTTCTGGAGCTACTTTTAGTTGTCCTCTGCTGTGCCCTAATAATGTATTGAACACCTTCTTTATCTGAGAGGCTCATTTTTTTGGTGTCATCATATCTTCTATCATTTTAATATTATCCATGGAATTTTCTTGTCAAAGATATTGGAGTCACTTACCATTTCCTTCCTTGAAAATATGATTTCCAAAGCACATTTGTTACTTGAGGCTAAACTATATATGATCTCCTAAGCCCTGAATTTTTACCATTTTGAAATTCTCAAACTTCTGATTATTCATTTGAATCTTCTTGATTTTTACTGAAATGGTAATATCTACTCAAGTATCCTACACACTCCTGTTGTCTATCCTTCAGTGCTAAATACCACAGTACTTACATATTTCAAAAGTTTTGTCATTTTGTAAATCTTAGTAAAATCTCTGCAATTACAGTTTATAATCTATGACTTTTAATGGTCTTTGGAAGCTGTGGTGGCTCAAATTTATTTGCCCTCAGACCAACCTGTTGATGAGCTTCTTTGGAACTCAGTTGACAAAGGTACATAAAGTTAATAATCAACTCTATTCTTTCTAGTAGGGTAGGAACCGACAGATCTTGCATTATTTGGGCATAGACTTTGAGAACTCAAGAACAGATTCATACCATGATGTGGTATAAGAGGACTGCTTTGAGGTGAGGAGAGAAAGTATATCAAATGTAGTTTACAGAGTCATATATTTAGAGCTGGAAGGGAAACTAGAGATCATCTCAACTTTTATTTCTGTGAAATGGGAATAACAATACCTGTAATACTTGAAGTTATTGGTAAGATCAAATGAGATCCATCTACATATTGATTTTGTTTTGTTTTGTTTTGTAAATTGGACATGTGGCTTCAAAGTGGTAAGTGAGTGTTGGACCTGGGGTCAGTAAGATATATTGAGTTCAAATCTCCCCTCTGATGTTTATTAGCTGTGTTATCCTGGGCAAGTCACTTAACCCTGTTCACCCCAGTTTCTCATCTGTAAAATGAACTGGGGAAGGAAATGGCCATCTACTCCAGTATCTTTGCTAAGAAAACCCCAGAAGTGGTCACAAAGAGTCAGACATGACTGAAACAACTGAACAACGATAAAAATTGCATTGATGCTATGTGTGTTACATTATAGTTTATTAGGGGTATTTTTTGGAGACCAAGAAACAAGCATTCAACCCCAGGAACTCTTCTAGGTACTAGGAAGGAATATAAAGATAAAAATGAAATCATCTCTATGTTCAAGGCATTTACATTCTACTTGGGAAAGGAAGTTGTTAACTCTGCCTTGTACAATTTGTACAATCAGTCTTTAAGTATATATGGAAAAAAGAAGCTATTTTAATGTGTGTGTGTATAGACATGCATATGTGCATGAATATGGATGTGTTTGGGTGGTTTTGAAAGGAGGCATCAGAAAATTTTGTTATTGTTGCTACTAATATTATCACCATAATTGTTGGTTGGTTACTGTCCTTCACTCCTGAAGAGAAAATGACATCACCACGATAGAGTCAAGTTTTAGTGTGTCTGAGTGTAGCTGATCAGACTAATTATGAGCTCAGAATGCTCTACTACAGATTGGGCGTAGATAGTCCGTGTGAACATTTGGAGTGATTTCTCCAAATTTGAGCATCCTGTTTCCTTTGTGCTGTCTCAATAATGCTTTGCTTATAGAGCACAGAGCCCTTTCTGATGTGCGCACGCCATTCTGGCAGTCCTGTGCCAGTGTCTCCCATGTCACACAATCAAATCCAAAGTTCTTGAGAGGGTGCTTCTTCTGAGCACCGTGTGATGTTCTCCATAAAGTCCTCCATAAAATAGTCTTTTTGGCAAGCATCATATTTTTTACATTTGAACAATGTGGCCAGCCCATCCGAGTTGTACTCTCTGAAGCACAGTTTGAATGCTTGGCAGTTTAGTCCAAGCAAGGACCTCAGGGTCTAGTACCTTATCTGCCAGTTGATCTTCAGAATCTTCCTTAGACAGTTCAAATGTAAGCAATTCAGTTTTTTTGGCATGGCACTATCATCATCATTATACATATTTTTGGGCATAGAAATATATACATATATATGTTTCAGTCTTCCAGTGCAGGGAAACATCATGGGAAGATAATGTGAGTTTATGGGCAAAATAAACAAAAACAAAATACCAGTATGGTAGTTGGGAGACCTGGGTTCTCATTCTAGCTTATTTATTCTGTGAAATTGGGGAAATAAGTTACCTTGATAAACTTCAGTTTTCTGAGGACTAAATATAATGTCTCTGAAAAATATTTAAAAAAGCATTATGTGAGATTTTGTGACTAAATACATATTTATACTAAAAACAATTTGATGATGAAACAAAGTCTTTTACAGCCCAATGCAAATCTTCACAAAGAATTAAAGTCTTGTCAATTTTGCCACTTTGAATTTCTTATATTACTTTATCCTTATTACTTTGGAAAAAATGTTGGATGAAAAAAGTATCATTGATTGGGGGATAAGAAGAAGATAAACAGTGATAGGGATGAATAAATATAGAGATCTGTGTAGCAGATCAAGTAGAATATATTGGTTGAAAAGTGTTAAACATATCTTTTTATATGCAATGGAAGAAGATTTTAATTCACTTATCTGGTATATTAAATATTGGATAGATCCCACACAGAAGAGGCATCCTGTAGTCACGCGACCTTTGGACTACTGTTCCACTTGCTGCATTCTACAACTGAAAGTGAAAAAGGACATTAAATTTACTGCAATCTTCAGTACTTTTGTCTTCTCTCAATAAAAAATTGATATAGCAATATGTATAGCAACTCTTTGCCACTAACAGTCACAGCTGCTACAGTTCTGGCTATATGAGCTCTCATCGTAACCAGGTCTTTATATTACTTCTTCTTATGTGGTACTGTATTTTATCACACACCAGAATATTTGATTGTGTGTAAGAAATTTGAGCTCTCACTTATCTACAATGGTTGTTAAAAGGAATGTTCTGTGTTATCATCATAGTAGTATTCCTGGAGTTGCTAATTCCTAAGTTTTAGAAATATAAGAAAATAAATATCTTTAATATTAAAATAATACTTTATTTTTTCTAATGTTTATCCTGAGGTGATAAAGGATTACATTTATATATTTATATTTATTTATAATGATATAAATAACAATATAAATCTATTACATGGTATATATAATAATGTAAATAATAGTATTGTATTAACTATTATTGTAAGGTAGAACAAAAATGTCGTTATTTCAACTTTCTGGTTGCTTAAATAAATTATATATTCCCACACAAATGTCATATGTATCTATAGAACTGCATATTGAGGAGTGATGTTCTGAATTATGATGTGTTGTACTGTAAGAATTTTCAAAAGAAACTGAATTATATTAGTTCTTGCTTCTATAGTGTTCCATAGTTTACAAAGTCCTCTTCTCACAATGTCCATGTAGGAAGGTGGAAAAATAAGTGTAGCAACCTTTCTCATTTATATAGTGCTTAAGAAGTACAAAACAATTTCTCATTCCGTAAAGTAAGTTTTATAAGTAGCACTTTTACAGATGAGGAAACAGACTCAAAGAGATTAAGTGATTTGTGCAGTCAAAAATTAAGAATTAGCAGGGCAATGATTCATATTCATGACTCAACTTACCACTGCAGCATATCTAAGGCAAGATACAGTAATGTTCAAAATATCCTTGTGAGGGAGGAGTACTAGGATTGTTTACCCACTTTACAAATGGTAAAACTGAGGTTCAAAGAAGTACTTTCAAAGGTCATATAGCTATTAACTACAGAGCTGGAATTCTAATTCAGATTTCCTGACTGTAAAGTATGGTTCTTTTTTCATTATATCCAAACTACCTTAATCACTAAGGCAGGAAATTAAGCCAAAATGATTGAGAAATATTTTAGACAGCAAGGAGTAGACCAAAAATATATGCATTTAACCAGAAAATGTGATTAAAAAATTCTACTCCTTGAAAATTATAATTATTTTATTCTGTAATCTGATTTATCATTATTTATTATTTAAAGGCTAGAATAGAAAATTCTATTTGAGTCATTTGACTTTGTACATTTGACTTTTCTTAAGACTTATTTATTCCAATTACTTAAATTATAAAATTCAATAATCTTTATGTCAATTTCCGGTTTAAAAACATTTTGATGGAAGTTTTTTGTTGTTGTTTTAAGCAAGACAGTTCAATAAAATTTTTATTTTTTTTACCAGTGAACCGTTATGTTTTCAGTCTGTCCTTTATACATTATTACAAAACCCACAGCTACAAGTTGCACACAACAGTTCATTTTAGCACCTTGGAAAGCTCACTAATGGAAACCAATGGAATTATAGCCATATTTCAGTATGATTCGATCCCACAAACATTTATTAAATGCCCATTATAATGAAGTTGCCATACTAGTCACTAATAATGTAAAGACAGAAATCAAAGAATTTTCTTTTCTTTAGGAAGTTATAATCAACTGGAATTTCTGCATCAAATAGTTATTTCATATCCATAGTGTATATGCAGGTACAAAGATACTAATAGAACCACATAGTTTTTAAAAATTCACAACAGTTTGAGTGATATATATATATATATATATATATATATATATATATATGTATACAATACAATACAATATATCTATTCTTTTATCTCTGTGGAGGTATAGTGCTTATGATATCTAAGATAAGGATGTGATGATGGAGATCAAAAAAGTGATCTTAGTTCTTAATCTTTAGGAAGAATAAACAACCTTAACTGAAAGCTTATCCTCTTCCACACTGCTTCAATAATTCAGGCTATTGTCATTGAGAAGAAGACAGAGGAAATATTATAAGTGTGTTTTTAAGACAAATCGACAATAAAGAGGAGAATATTTCTTAGAATTCTGTATATTTAGATAAATATACTTACATTTTTTTTGTCTTGTTTTTCTATGTCAACAAATCCTCTGACACCTTCTGTTTCTTCTTCCCTCTCTCCTTACATTAATCTATTTTTAGGGTCCATTTTCTCTAGACTTCAAAATCTCCCATTGTAAATGCATCTTTGACACACATTATTCTCATTATAAAATTATTTGTACAAATTACTGAAACTTGTCACTTTAACACTGTCCCTTTATCAATTTGCTTCTTGATCTCCTGCTCCAAGTTTATCAATGTAGAATATATTTGTGAAGTCAATAAGTATGTGTAATGCTCTCAATATGTTTAATATTGTGTTAGTTGTTATGAAAAAGAAAAAAGGATAGAAAGAATGGTATTTGTTTTGAAGGTTCTTGCTGTCTTCCTAGAGGGGTAAATATATAGAGACCTGAAAACAAGTAGAATACAACACAAGGCAGTATAAAATTAATCTGTTCTATATTAAATAGGACAAACTACAACAGTTTTTAGGAATTCAAAGAGATAAAAGATTATTAAGAACTATATTAAGTACAGAAAGCTTTTTGAGAGGTGTGTAATTTGAATCTAGCCTTGAATGACTCAACATAGTGCAGTCAAAAGCATATAGGTTTATATTAATAACAAAAGTTTAGCAAATGTTGAATTGATTGAAATTAGGAAGCTTAAATCTTGAATAAATTTTCTTGACATTCAACTTTAGATTCACAGTAGGGCATTTTTTTTTCCTCTCTAAGCCACCAAAGTCGGGCTTGCAAGGGGAAGAATGGGTACAGTATGTTTTTTTGGGGGGGGGGGTTACTAGACAAGATCTTGTTCCAAATATTTCCCTTAATGTATTTCATGGTGCCTAAATTTCCTTACTAGCAGCAAATTTGTTTCGGGCACCAACAGTCTCTTATTAAAATGCAAATATCCTTTTGAAGGTTAAAATATTAAATCACTAAGAATTAACAGTGTATAACTGCATATTTATTACAAGCTAATTTTCAATAGATTTTCTGCTTTGGGAACTTTTCTTTTTTCTTAGAAAATTGAGATAATGAGTCAGTGTATAGGAGTGTATAATCATAGATTTGGAGCTGAAATGAACCTTACCAGGTGTCTAGTTCAACCTTCTCATTTCACATGTAAAAATAAATCCTTATTTGTTGAAAAGGCTCCTGTGTATGAAGTGGATTAGATTTAGTTGTGGGATGAGGAGGCTGACCTCTAAAGACAATAACTTTTATTGTATTTCCTGGCTCTCTATATATCCCCCCCTTGAAGCCTTAGGATGTGTGTATGGGAGACAAGTACCTGTACACCTATTATATTCTCTGAAAGACTTTATATTTAAAAATTTAAAACCTAGACATGTAATGGGGCTTTTGAAGAACTGTATCTTCCCTACTGTTGCACTTTGTCCAAATAGCTCTCTTAAGATTCATGTGCTTTAGAAAGCCAGTCCAAACATTGGGCTTGTTCTCCTATAGGTCATGATACTTTCTTTTAGAAAGCATTGTTTGTCTTTCATTTCTGAAGAGGACCAATGACCTCACAGGTGCTGTCTTGACTTGGGCATGAATTGTTTTAAATCGAGGAAGTATTGCTCAAAGGTTTAGCCTCACACCCTCTCTCAGAGTTACTGATATCTAGTGTCAGGACAAAAATCAAGACAACTGGTGATGGCCTGGGATGCAGTGGGTGACTGAACTCTTAATGATCCATTGCACCTGCTTCAGCTGTCTTCATGGCCATTGGAACAAACTGTTCTCATCTGACCATTCTACCAGGAACAAAACTGATAGAGCAAGGGAAATTGAAATGGGTGACACTTTAAGGGGGAGGATGACGTAATAAATTTTATTTTAGACATGTTGATTTGAGGTGACAGCAAAAGATTAAAATAGAAGTGAAAATATGCGTTAGAGAGTAAAAGATATGAAATGGGAACTTGACAAGAGAATAACATTGTACGTACACAAATATATACATATACACATACATACATATGCATATATATTTGGGAGTCTTCATGATAGGGGTTAAAGTTGAAGCTTTGAGAATAGATAATTCTAAAAGACTATATAGAGGCTGTTGGAAAAAAAGCATATATAGAGGGCAGAAGAGGAACAAAAGAAGGGAAAAGAAGAATAACCAAAGAGGTAGAAGGACAACTGGAACAGAATAGTCAAATAAAGACAGAAATGTTTCAAAGAGACAAGAGTCCTCAAAAGTGTCAAATGCATCAGAGGAATAAAAAAGAATGAAGACAAAAAAAGTCCATTTTATATTATGTCTGGCATCAAAGAAATCACTTACAACTTTTGAGATTACAGTATCACAGAAGGATGGGACAAGAAGGAAGATATTAAAGATGGAGTAGGTGGAAAACATGTTTAATGTTAATATTTGGAAGTAAAAGGAAGGAAGGATTTGCATGATAATTAGATGGCACCAAAAAGTTTGGATTAAAGATTTTCAAGATAAAAGAGATGCATGCATATTTGGACTAGGGAGATGAGGCCATTTTTCCTTCATTTCACTCTTCTTGGGAGACTTCTCTCTTAAGGAACTTAGAATACCAATCTCCCAAACTATGTTCTTTGACTGGTTAGTTACTGCTTTCCTAAGTGTAGGTGTATACAAAAGTAGGCTGAGGTTGAGGTTGGAAAGCAATGGTCTTAAGAATCTTGCAAAGTGGTAAAGAATAAATTATTATGGCCTTACTACTGAGCAGAAGGATGTCTATAATCAAAATTCATCTTTGATAGGTGTAACAGTAAGCACCCCAACAGGGGGACCTACTATCACAGGTTCTTAGTTCTGCATTTATATAAAGAAAGGCAACTTTTGAGGGATTAACAATCACTTTAATCAAGTGATTTAATCAAGGACATATATCATTCCTTTAATCAAGCACAAAATGTCATTCACCTAATTCAGGGGAGTCAGCACCCTGAACTTAAAGAAAATATAAAGAAATTTTAAAGTTGACAGATAGGGCTTGCTCTACCTGAATTCAACAGACAGTTGGACACTAACTGTCCATAGTTATCAGAGAGAGAAGCACTGACATCTGGGTTTTCAAAGCTGAGAGATTCCTTAACAGCTTCCCAGAATCCTCATCTGACCAATCAAACACTTATGGTTAGTAAGCCCCCAAATAAAATATGCATCTCAGAGTCTTTATACACTTTTTAGAGCCCTTGAGAACCAGTGCATCATTAACAAAAGGCATACATAGATCTTCCTACAAATCCTCCCAGACCTGACAATGGGTAGGAAAGATCCTCCTTAATCACATTCAAATAGAGGCATTATACTTCTTGATTATGCTAAAACAAAACAGCAAAATATCTTATTTTACTTGCCATTACAATAGTTTTTGTATATATTGAGCTAAACCTCTACATAGGACACCAAGCTATTATATCTCATTAATAGTTATAATTACTTCGAAGGAATACAGAATGAAGATTATACAGAGTCTAAAAAAGCTGTAAACCGTATTGGGGGAGAAAGGAATTGGTTATATGGAATGGTTAAATGTTGGGACCAGGCAGATGGCCTATAACTTAGATGATAGGAGACATCCTGGTGGGGTTAATACCAGAACACAAGATGAGATGACTTTGGTAGTTTGTATTAGCTTCATGGAACACCCTCCACAATGCAGATGGCACTGGGAACTCTATGATTTCCCTAGCTCTTAAATGCATGATGTGCCTCTCATAATGGAGATATTTAACTCAGGTTTGTTGTTTGTTTACTAGGCTCATGGAGAGGCACCTAGAGTATAAGAGGCATATCAATCTATACTTTTCTATTTCTCTATCTGTTTGTCTGTCTGTGTCTATATGTTTATGATATATCTAAGTTTCTTATATATTTGAGAAATGAGACTTTCATCAGAGAAACTTGTAGTAACTTCCCCCCTCCAGTTTCCTGTTTTTCTTTTAAAATATGACTGCATTGTTTTCATCTGTGCAAAATCTTTTAATTTTTATGTAATTAAAATGATCCATTTTACATTTTGTGAATATCTCTGCCTCTTTTCTGGTCATCAATCCTTCCTCTATCCATAGATCTGATAGACACTTTTCCCTATGCGCGCCCCTTGTTTGCTTTTATCACTCTTCATGTTTTAATAATGTACCACCTTATTCTGGCATATAATATCAAATACTTGTCTATGTCTAGTTTTTCTAGATTACCCAGTAGTTTTTTTAATCAAAAAATGGGTTCCTGACCAATTGGCTCAGATGTTAGAGGATTAGAGTATTGTGCTCATTTGCTTCTCTATATCATTAAACTAACTTTTCCAATTGATTAACACTCTATTTCTTGTTTAGTACCAAATTATTTTGAGGATTACCACTTTGTAAAATAGATTAAGACCTGGTACTTCTAGGCCACCTTACTTGATTTTTTTTCTTTGATTCATCAGATATTTTATTCTTTTGCTCCTTCACATGAATTGTTCTGTTTTTTCTAAGTATATAAAACAATTCTTTGGTAGTTTGGTGTGGCACTGAATAAGGAAATTAATTTAGACAATATCATCATTTTGACTATGTTGACTTGACCTTCCCAGGAGCAATTAATCTTTCTCCAATAATTTTTGTTGTTATTTGTTGTTATTTAGTCATTTTAGTTGTGCCTGACTTCATGACTCCATTTGAGGTTTTATTGGCAAAGACAGTGGAGTGGTTTGCCATTTTACAGATGAAGAAGTAAGGCAAACAGGATTAAGTAACCTGCCCAGGATTACACAGCTAAGAAGTGTCTGAAGCCAGATTTGAACTCATGAAGATGAATCTTTCTGACTCTAAGCCTGAAACTCCACTCTTTCCACTGTATCACCTCGCTGATCAAGTCTCTAATTATTTAAATCGATCTTTTTTTTGTAAAAAATGGTTTTTAATTGTGTTCCTAAGTACCTTGGCAGGTAGACTTCCAAGTATTTCTTATTGTCTGCAGTTAACCTAAATGAAATTTCTTTTTTATCTTTTCTTATTAGATTTTGTTGATACCATATAGAAATGCTGATGATTTGGGTAGACTTATTTTATATCCTTCGATCTTGTTAAGGCTGTCAACTATTTTGGCCACTTTTTAGTTTATTCCCTCAAATTCTCTAATAACAACATTATTTCATCAGCAAAGTGATAGTTTTGTTTCCTCATTGTCTATTTTTAATCTTTCTTTTTATAACTTATCTTATTGCTATAGTTTGCAATTCTAGTACAATATTAAATAATATGTTGATTATTGATATCCTTGCTTCTCTCTTGATCTTATCGAGAAGGCTTCTAGTTTATTCCTGCTACAGATAATGCTTGTTCCTAATCTTGAATAGATACTAATTATCATTTTAAGAAAAGTTCCATTTATTCCTATGCTTATTAGTGAAATTAGTCTAGTGTTTTATCTCTCTATTTTTTCTCCCTAGTTTAGGTATCAAAATCGTATTTGCATCATAGAAGGAATTTGATAGGATTCTTTTTTTTTTGCCTATTTTTTCAAGTAGTTTACATAGTGTTCAAATTAATTGTCCTGAAAACATTTGGTATTAGCTTGTAAATCCATACAGTCTTTTTTTTTGTAGGGAGTTCATTTATAGCTTGTTTAATTTCTATTTCTATGATAGGGTTATTTAAGTATTCTATTTCTTCTTAAGTTGAGTAATTTATATTTTGGTAAATATTCACTTATTTCATTTTGATTACCAGTTTAATTGATATAAAGTTGGGCAAAATCACTTCTAATAGTTACTTTAATTTCATATTCATTGATATAAAGTTGGGCAAAATCACTTCTAATAGTTACTTTAATTTCATATTCATTGGTTGCACATTCCTTCTATTTTTGATATTGGTAATTTTATTTTCTTTTTTAAATATCAGATTAGCCCTTATTTTTAATTTATTTTCCTCTATAAAACCATCTAATTTTATTTATTAGTTCAATATTATTTTATTTCAATTATGTTATTCTCCCCTTTAATTTTCAGAATTTCTATTTTACTATTTAACTGTCATTTTTAACTTGTTCTTTTTTGTACTTTTTAAAGAGCATTCCTAGTTTGTCAATTAGTTCTTTCTCTATTTTTCAGAGTACACATTTAGAATATAAAATTTGCCACAAGTACTGCTCTAGATGTATCACACAAATTTTGGTACCCTGTTCCTTTTATATAATTATCTTGAATGAAATTATTGATTATGTTATTGATTATCCCATTGATTTTATGATTTATTCTTTTATCTTTTCATTCTTTAGGATTACATTATTTAATTTCCAAACAATAATTTTTCTATGCTTTCAAGACCCTTTATTCAATGCAATTTTATTGTGTGATGTCTGGAAAAGGTGTATTTAATATTTATCCTTAATTTTGCATTTGTTTGTAAGGAATGCTTGGCCTCAAATTTTGTCAGTTTTTGTGAAGGGGCCATGCAGAACTGAGAAAAGGATGTGTGTGTGTGTGTGTGTTTGTGTATGTGTGTGTGTGTTTCTATTCTCATTCAATTTTATTTAAAGTCTATCATATCAAACTTTCTTAGAATTTTTATTTGCCTCTTTCCTTAACTTTTTTTTTCTTGTTTATGTTATGGGGAGATTTATCTTGATTTTGAGAGGGATAAATTGTATCCTCCCACCAGTATAGTTTTACTATCTATTTCTTTCTGTGTAACTCATTTATCATTTCCTTCAAGAATTTGGTGGCTTTGCCATTTTGGTTCAGCACTGATATTAATTTATAATCTATGCAATCTTTTAGCAAATGTTGTTTCCCTGATTATCTTTAATTGGGTCTATTTTTGCTTTTGCTTTGTCTGAGATCATGATTACTCTCCCTGCCATTTTAATTTCAGCTGAAGTATAATAGATAATAATGGTAGTAAGTGTTTTTGTCTCTATCTTTTTGTTTCAACTATGTCTCTTGTAAACAACATATTGCTAGATTTTGGTGTCTAATTCACCCTGCTATCCTTTTTTTCCCCATTGTATGGGTGAGCTCTACCATTGACATTCAATTATGAAAACTGTTTATTCCCCTCCTTACTATTCTATTTATTCTTTTCTTTTCTTTGTTACCCTGCCCCTCCTCAAAAGTCTCTTTTGCTTCTGACATCTGCCTCTTTTAAGCCTACCTCTTTCTCTCTTCCCCTTTCCCTCCAACTTCCCTCTCAGGTAATATGAATTTCTATACCCCTCTCTGTGTGCATATATAATCTTTCCTCTTTGAACCAGTTCAGATGAGAATGAAGTTTTTGCATCCCCTCCCTCCTTTTCTCTATTGTACAAACTTTTCCTTGTACACCTTTTTTATATTTTTGTATCAGATAATTTATATCAGATAATCAGATAATTCTTCCTCTCCTTTCTCTCAATGCATCCCTATTTCTCACCATATTATTCTTCTTTTAAGATTATGCCAACATAATACACTCACACACATGTATTTTATGTAAGTAAACTTTCTCTAACTACCCTAATGATGATAAAGTCCTTGGGGGGTTATATTCCTCCGATAGAAATATAAAGAGTTTAAGCTTGTTTAGTCTTAAAATTTCTCACTCATGTTAACCTTTTTTATGCTACTTTTGATTTTCATGTTTGAATGTCAAAATTTCCATTTAACTCTGTCCTCTCAGAAGTCCTCTCTTTCACAAATTGTCAATTTTCCTTCCTGTTAGGTTATACTCAGTTTTGTGGCATGTTATTCTTGGTTGTGATCCTACCTCCTTTGCTTTCCAGAATATCATATTCCAAGCCTCTGCTCCTTTAAGGTGGCAGCTTTTAATCTTGTGTGATCATGATTGTGACTCAGTGGTGTTTGAATGGTTTCTCTCTAGCTGCCTGCAACATTTTCTCCTTGACTTGGTAACTCTGGATTTTGGCTATGATACTACTGGAAGTTTTCAATTTTGTGATTTCATCCAGGAGGTGATCAATGGATGCTTTCAAATTTTATTTTGGTCTCTTAATTCTGAGACATCAAGGCATTTTTCCTTTATCATTTCTTGAATTATGATACCAAAGCTCATTTTTTTGTTAATGACTTTCAGTTTTTCAATAATTTTAAAATTATTTCTACTTGATCCATTTTTATGTTTTTTCTCATGATGTTTCATATTTTCTTCTATGTTTTTTTACTGTTTCTTGGTGTCTAGCTTCCATTTGACCAATTATAATTTAAGGAACTATCTTTTCCAGTATTTTTGTATCTCTTTTATCATGTAACCATTATTATTTTAAGGGATTATTTTCTTCAGCATTTTGTGCTTCTTTTGCTTGGATGTTTCTTAATTATTTTTTCATAATTTTCTTGCATTGGTCTCATTTCTTTTTTTTATAGTTCTCAATATTGTGAGAAACTGTGGGATTAGCTTTATTTTCAAAATTTAATTAATTTATTTGTTTTTAGTTTTCAGCAATCACTTCAATAAGTCTTAAATTTTTTTCCCCTCCCTCTTCCCTCCATCCCTGAAATGGTATGTAATCTTATATGGGTTCTACACATACATTCTTATTAAACACATTTTCACAGTAGTCATGTTGCATAGAAGAATTAAAATGAATGGGAGAAACCATGAAAAAAATTAAACCAAAGCTAAGCATAACACAAGAGTAAATAGTCTGCTGCATTCTGCATTCTGATTCCATAGTTCTTTATCTGGATGTGGATGGAATTTGCCTCAAGAGTCCTTTTGGGATGTTTTAGGTCCTTGCCTTGCTGTGAAGGGCTTAGTCTATCAGATACAGTTCTCACATACTGTGACTGTTACTGGGTGTAATATTCTCCTGGTTCTTCTCATTTCAGTCATATGAATATAGGTAGCTAATTTCTTCCTCTGAAAAGTGCTTGTTCATGTCTTTGACCATTTAGTACGGGTCTTGTTTCTTTTTCCAGTTTTTCCTCTATAGCTCTTATTTGATTTTTAAAGTCTTTTTTCCTCCTTTTAAAATCTCTTTCTTTAGACTTTCTAGAAATTCCTTCAGTGTTTGTGTCTGATTTGCATTTTTCTTTGAGGCTTTGCTTGTAGACTTTGTTTTTCAAATTGTTGTCTTCTTTTAAATTTGTATCTTGAGCTTTCCTGTCATCATAGTAACTTTTTTACTATCAAGTCTTTGTTGTTGTTCTTAGTTCATTTTTATGTCTTATTTCTTGTTTTGGATTTTATGTTAGAGTTGGCCTCTGCCCATCTCTACAGGGATGTCTGGCCTGAGTTTCTTTTATGTCCTTCTGCTGCTTCCACAGTTTTGGTCTTGGGTCTTGTAGCCTGATCTAGGGAGAAGTCTGTTCACTGCTCTTCTGTTCTATATTATGATTTTTACTCAGGTTGGTTCTCTGCTATCTCATAACCAAAATTGATCTACTCCACTCTGGAACTATGATCCCAAATAGGGAAATGAGTGAACTAATCTTGTTCTAATACCGGGGTCTCCTGGTCTGCCAAGATTTTCTATCCCCTTTCTATTCCTGGGTATTTTATTCTGCCAAGATTTTCTATCCCCTTTCTATTCCTGAGTGTTAAGCCATTCCTTACCAGTGGTACTGCCACCACAGTCTAATGATGCCACTGCCACTCAGTGTAGCCTTGTGCATCTGATTGACTCCCACTCTAGCATCCACTTACTTCTTTCTGTCTTCCCAAGCTGCTCTGGGCAAGAAAAATGACTCACTTTCACTTTTTCTTGACTTTCCTGATCAGAATTTTGTTTGGAGTATTTTATGCAGTCATTGTAAAGGAGGCTTTGGGGAAGTTTTTGGCAGATTTGGACTCATTCCACCATTTTGACTCTGCCCCTAGAAAGGATTCTAAAGTTAAACTTTGCTATCCTCCTAATTTTGCCAAAAATGTACTTGAGGCTTCAGTTAAACTGTATCTACCCTAGCCCTATGCATGCTGCTTCAACAATTCCATAGATTCTTATCATTATTTTCCTCCATCATCCTCCATCTCCCTCACATTGTTCCACTCATTCCTTCTCTCTTCCCTTATCCAGGAAGACATCATTTTTCTCTACCTTTGTTCTCTTTTTTTGTCACATTTTCCACATTTCTTCTATATGATTTTTCATTCGGATAATGTTATTCATCTCACAAATTT
This sequence comes from Potorous gilbertii, assembly GCA_028658325.1. NCBI lineage: Eukaryota > Metazoa > Chordata > Mammalia > Diprotodontia > Potoroidae > Potorous > Potorous gilbertii. The sequence goes on from JAQQSK010004291.1 coordinate 192,387, forward strand.
TACTTGGTTCAGTATTGATTTCCAATTTTTAAGTAATTCATGGGGCTGTAATTTTTATAGGTTTGAGTACTCCATCCACTGACACAGACTGCCACCTTTCTATAATTTAGTAGACAGGCTTTGAGAGTTTCTGTGACTGAAAAATTCATCACCCTATGGCCAATCTATTAATAATCTTCTTTGAACTTACCTAGATTTTTCTTTAAACAACAGACAGAACTACTAGGCCCTACCATCTGCCAAACAATTGCCCTCAGGAAAATATTTTATCATTTTCTCTTTATTATCCTTAAGGAGACTTTTTTTTTTTTGAGTCTCCTCATGTCATGTTTTGATCTCCTGCCACTGATCCATATGTCACAATATTTATGCCAGAAGTAATTTAAAAATTTTCAGGCTACCTTTCTGTCTCTTCATTTTACATCTTTATCAAAATTCATATTTTGAAAGAATATAACTAGAATTTGTCAGTGTAGACTGACAAAGATTGCCTTGAACTTTAAGGAACAATAATCTTCTCTAGACCAAGGAATTTCACCTATAAGGGCTTAGTCTATGAAAGCATGTTCTACTTTAGTACATCTTTTAGATCTCTGAGAAAGAAGTATTATGTTTTATATATTCTTATATTGTTAGAGAAAGTCCTTAACAAACTGTCCTATTAATTTTTGAAAAGTGGTTATGCATTATATGCATCGGAAAGGTTGAGGTTCAAATTTAAAATGTTTGAAGGAATCCTGATCACACAAATGAAATTTGAATTGCAGATAAAATGACACTTTGAAAGGGTTATATCACTTTGTGAGTTTTAACACTGCTGAGACTTAATTTATGTAGCGTCATTGCAAAGAAGGAACAATAATGGGTTTTTAATTATCCTGAACTTCAAAGAACAATTGGGAGGTAGACTAGTTTCCAGACAAAGTAGGAAAAATATTGGAAGCTGGTTGGAAATAATTATACAGTCATGCCCTATTTAAAGTATCCTAGGACAAGTAAGTTTATATCAATTTCTCAACTTACATTAATTAACTTATTTCTACAGTGAATTATATCAGACTCAGAGACTAGGGCATAGTAGTCCTCTATTCATTTTATCATATTCAAGTAAAGTGGAGTGAAGGAACTATGGAATGTATATGAAATTATTTAAAGGAACAGAAAATGTAATTTTAGCTAAAACTGTATTGTTGTATGTTTTGGGGAAAGAAAAATCAGAAAATCATAAGATTTAGGTTTAAAAGTGAATTTAGATTCTCTAGTTCAACTTCTTCATTTTATAGATAAAAGAAGTAGAAAGAGATGTCCAATGACCCAATGTCACATTGATAATTAATGGCAGGGCCAGAATCAGAATGTAGGTCTTCTCATTTGTTTACTTATGTCATGCTTGCAATACATTGATCAGTCTGGCTTTTGGGAAATTATAAGTATAAAAAGCAGAGTTATAAGTATAACCCATCACTCTGAGCAGCAAGCTCTGGATTGACACTGAATTAATTCAGTTTTGGGATCAACCTTAACACCAATCTTCTGCAGTCAGATCATATCTCTTTGACTTATTTTAACACCTCTCCTCATATCCAACTACAACGCAAGTATGTCTCATGTTGCTCTGTGCATGGAAGTAAAATGAATGATCAGCTTCTGTACAGGTATGCAAGGTAACAATGTATATAGCAGATACAGGAAAACCTTTATTTCACCACATAGAAAATGCAGAAACTGTATAAAGGACTTTTTAGTAGCTCATGAACAATTAATACAATTCTTTTTATTATCTAGTTCAGTTCTACCTTTCCTCCAAGGTTCTTATATAGTTCTACAGCTTTATAGCAAACACAAATCATTTGGGCTCCCATTGGAAGAGAAATAAATATGGAACTGTTAGAGAAGTGATGGCACAACATTCCAATGAGATCTACTTTCATCCAAGGGATGAAAATCAATCTCATGTCTTATGGTTCTTCCCTAAGGGCTCAGACTATCTCAAATGGTAAATGAATTTGTGGGTTTTAGGCAATCCCCAGCATTCTGATAAGTCTCATTTTTATCCCAACATGCTAATTTGGGAATCCACTCATAGTTTTAGTCCTATGCTGTTTTTTGGCTTTTAAGATTTCATGTAGAATTCTCTCTTCCTCAAGAAACTGACTCTTCTAGGAACTTCCCTTTTTCTCAATAGGACTCTGGTCCCCCAAATTCTCAAACTTAATTGTTTTAGAGAGGTAACCCTTTAAATTGTTATTAACTAGAAACTCTCTTTTTAGGTCTTGAGTGCAGGAGCTTTCTTCATGGGACATATGTTTATAAATACATGTAGCTCTAATATACCTTTGCCTCCCAGCAATGAATAAAAACTTGGAGGTGGGAGATTAAGAGAAGATTCTGCAACTTCCTTTCTTCTCTTTTTTAATCTTATTATTTAAAAATCTTATTCTAATGAGCCTGCTCTTTTTTAGTTGATCAATGAAGAAGAGTTGGCTTAGATTCACAACAGTAATTCATTCTTTATCAATGAGATAGCAATCAAAGTCATAAGAACATTGGCAATATCTAGCATCAAAAAAAAATTGTTACAAAAATGTCGGTCTTCCCACTTCAACTTTTCACTGCACATGCATATATACATTACAATGTTAGATTGAGGGTATATTAAGATGTAAAGGGCAGCGTTAAGAAAAATGTGAGTTGCAGAGGATGGCATAGTTGATATAGTTATTTTTTTCTTGAAACAAATCAGTTCTTTTAGGATCATTAAGTAATCAATGAATAATACCCAAATGTTTGTAATAATTCCTTTTAATTTCCAAACCAATTTCACATACGTGATGGATGTGATCTTCCCTCAAACTTACGAAGGTAGAGCATGAAGTATCTTATTTTTAAATATGAAGAAACCAAGGACTATATATCTTGAGGGGTTGTTATATAAAAACATTTTTTGTTGTTGTTCAGTTGCTTTACACATCCAACTTCATGACCCCCATCTAGAGTTTTCTTGGCAAAGGTACTGGAATGGTTTGTCACTTCCTTCTCCAGCTCATTTTTCAGTGAGGAAATTAGGGCAAACAGGGTTACGTGACATGCCCAGGGTAACATAGCTAGTAAATATCTGAGATAGGATTTGAACTCAGATCTCTCTGGCTCTAGGCCTGTAACTCCGTCCAATGCACCATCTACCTGTATTAATATATTTTAAAATAATGTTTTTTATAAACCTTAAATAAATGTGAATGGCTATTATCATTCCTGAGAGAGGTATGTCTAAGTGAAGGAACACTGTGTTTGTGCAGAAGCTCAAGTGGTCATTCTCCTGCTGATTGTTGGCATGGTAAAGCATCAGTGAAATAGCTAAGACATTACAGGGAGCATGCAGTTCATAAGATACTTTCTCATGACATGACCCTTAATTCTATTTAATTCAATTCAACAAATATTTTATTATACATTCTAGATGCTAGGGATATAAAAGTAAAAATAATCTAAATGCTAGGGAGATAAAGAACAATCTGAGGATTTATTTTTTGAGGACAGAGGAAGATTAGGGGAGAAATAAGACAGTCCAAGTAGTATAATAGTAACTAATGATAGAAGGAGAAATTGTTTAATTTTCATTCACTTTTGCTTTTTCTATAAGGATAAGAATCTTTCAATCAAAATAGAGAACAAAAATTATGGATAGAGAATTGATACCCAAAGATAAGTAAGGAGATCTTCAGAGAATATCTTACTTGCTCTTGATGAATTCAAGTCCATTAGCTCAGATGAACTACATCCTTTGGCACAGAAAGAACCAGCAAATATAATTGCTTAGTCATATTAGTCATTTTCAATGATATTTGAAGTCTCTTGGAGAATGGAAGAAATACTACAGGTCTAGAGATAGGGGAAAGTCATCCTAACTATCAACAAAAGAAAAAGAATAGAATGGAAACTATGGGACCATAAGCTTGACTTTGATTCCTAGGAAAACCCTATGATAGATGATAAAAGATATGATTAATGACCATTTTGAAAAGTAAGTGAAGTACAAAAGTCAGTATAGTCTCATCAAGAAAGATCATTCCAGATTAAGTTTATTTCCTTTAATTTTTTGATGGGGTAACTAAATTGGTTAGACAGGAGACTGATGTAGATGGAGTTTACCCAGATTTTAGCAAAGCTTGTGATCAAGTATAGAGTACTGTCATAGAAAACATGAAGAGATATGGGCTAGGCTACAGTATGATTAGATGGATTCAGATCTTTTTCAGTGGCTTAACTCAAAAAGAAGTTGCTTATGGATCAACATCACCTTGGAAAGAGGGTTCTAATGGAGTGCCCTAAAGGTCTGTCCTTGTCCTTTGGTTATTTTATTAAATACTTGAATAAAGGCATAAATTTCCTGCTTATCAGATTTGCAGATGACATCAATCTGGGGGTGTGAGGTAGATAGCCAATACATTGGATTGGCCAGGATTAGAAAATATCTTGACACTCTAGAGCACTGATCTCAATCTAATGAGATTCAATAGGGATAAATGTAAGATTTCACACTTAGGACCAAGAAGGAGAAGGCATAGTTAGTCTACATATTTGTACATTGATGAAATAAGTCATGATGAAATTGGGTGGTGATAGGGCTTCTAGCAGTCCAGTGTGCCTGGAATACAGAGGGTATAAAAGGAAATAGCATAAAAGAAGACTGAGAATATAGATTGAAAACAGATTTTGAAAGACCTGACTTCAGAAAAATTTTCCCTTCGAAGGCAAATTCAGTTGAAGTCATAGAGTCAGTCATGGCTCTAGGAGAGAAGTGTGATGGCAATGGGACCCTCAGATTGGTCACCTGAACTGGGTTAAGTAAGATATGTGATTACGTTCTGCAATGTCAGAAGCTTATAAGACAAAGTTTATAAGCATGAAGCTATAACTGTTAGACCTGACCATTAAAAGAATATTTGAGTAGATTTGTAAAATAAAGACAATAGAGAGAAGAGACTGAATTGGAATGTATCCATTTGTAAATTTACTGCACTGCATTTGGCAGCTACCTTTACTTGATTGAAGGACAGGTATAAAAAAAGAACTCTGCAAAGGGAATTAAACTGGCTGAAGATTGACTGTTTAGCCTTAGTAACAGGTATAAGACAGGATACTAGGCAAGAGGGTGTTGAACTGACTAGGTTGAATGATTAGCCTGGTGGGAGACAGTTAAACCTGCTCTTAGTAGCTGGTCATCCATTTCTAAGGAGGAATCCCATAGGTGGAAGGTAACAAGTGTTTGTCCTGAGGGATATGAATCTCTTGGCCTCAGAGGAAGTCCAGGGAAGTAGCTTTGTCAAGGAGCTACAAGGGATTTCTGGAGTGTGTATGGATGAGGCAAGGGGAAAGAATTAAGTATTTATCGAGTGCCAAGCACTGTATTATATATAAAAAATATGAAATATTATATGATAATGAACTCTGTGTGTGTGTGTGTGTGAATGAGAGGCAGGAGTGGTGGTGGTGCAGTTAGGAGTAAGTTTCTAGATTTGCTTTTTTGGAGATGCTTCCAGTCATAATACCTGGAAATAGGGAAGAAGGTATAGCTTTAGTGGCAAGGCAAATCTTTAACAGAGTCAATAATAGTTCAGCTTTGTGTATCCATGTTAAGCAGAGAATGATAGAAAAGAGGGGCTCTTGTCCTCCTCCTCCCAGCACTGTTCTCATCTCTAACACTATCCTGATAACTGTAGTTTTTTTTGTAATACCTGATCTCTGTGTTTGTTACCTAAACCAGTTAAGGCAACATATACCACGTTAGCTTAATGGAACAGAAGACTGGTTCAGTCATTCAAAGCGTAATGATGCTATTAGTCTCACAAACTGTTTCCTGAAGTTCTCATATAGCTACTCTTGAACAAAATTTCTCTGCAGCACTAACTTAGAATGAAATTACGTGCACATTTTCAGAACCTTTACATTAACTCCGTGGAAGTACCAATTTTCAGACGAAAAGTATTAGACTTCTATTCCACGCAAACATCAACTTAATGTCAATGAAGTGCGGAATGTTTTACTGCTTTACAGCTTTCAAAAACTTGTAGAGGACTCTAGGGAGAAGCCAGCCCACGTAGAAGAATAGTTGTTTCCAAGTAAAAGAAAAATGTAACATATTTAAATGGAGGTTTTTCAATACCCAATAATGCTTCTACTCAACTCCATTTTTCAGTACTCAAAGCACTTCAGTTTCCATTTTCTGTCTCAAGTTTAAGTAAAAACTTTCCTTCCCACTTTCTTTCTTATATTAAAAGCAACAGAGTGTAGATAATAATAGACTCTGATAATGGAAAATATTTAAAGTAATGTAACATTAACTTGGTAGATGGATGAAAAATAGTAAATAAATACAAATGAACCAGAAAACCAATGTTCTTCACCTACATTGGATTATCAGCAGTCAGGACGACAGGGCAACTAATCTGCACATTAAAAGGCAGCAGATGTCATCACCTCTAAACAAGGCACCAGATTCTTTTTGATTTAGGAGATTTCTTGTGGGCTGTAGGAAACACACACACGCACGCACGCACACACACACATACACACACACACACCACGCACAGAGTAGAACCCAAGTTTCCAGTAGATTTTATACTATAGATTGGCTATGAGTTCTGGAAAGATGGAAAGTAAGAGATCCAAATGAAGCTTCTTTGTAGCAGAGTTGTACTGAATAGGGAAGTCTCATTACCGAGGTGGTTTTCTCTGTGTGTTCCTCTTAATACTTCTATGCACTTGGCTAAAGTATTGTAATTGGACAATCTATGATCTTTAGGATTTTAGGTAAAGCATACACTGAGAAGTTACACAGTGATAACTACACCACAAGATTAACATTTCTCTGTTCTTGGCAACATCTTCTAAGTCCTTTCCTCATCGTTCAGATATGTCTTCATTAGCAACCGAAGGATCTTAGCAGTCAACAGTTATGGACCACTAAAACTCTGTCAACTACTTGAGGGCAAGAGCTATTTCAGATCTTTTATAAAAAATGTAATTTTATTTCATTTTTTGATTTATAGAATGGGAGCAAAGTAATTACTTAATAAGTATGTATCAAATGAAATTAAAAATACTTTACAGGTAGTCAAGATGGTGGAATAAAGAAAGCATTCAGCTGAGTTCTCCCACATTGCCCTCCAAACAACTTGAAAGTAACATCTCAAATTGAATTTTGGACTGGCAGAGCCAACAGGAGGTTAGAGCGAGACATTCTTTTTTTGTTTGCTTGATTTTTTACTATTTTTATTTAGCATTTTATTTAGTATTTTATTTCTCCCCAGTTACACATAAAAACAATTTTAACATTTGTTTTTAAAAAGGAATTCCAAATTCTTTCCCTTCCTCCCATTCCTCCCTCACTCCCATTGGGAAGGCAAGCAATTCAATATAGGTTAAACATGTATAGTCATGCAAAACATAACCATAATAGTCATCTTGTGAAAGAAAATATAGACAAAAAAACCTCTAGAAACATAAAGTAAAAAAAATTATGCTTTAATCTGTATTCAGACAACATAAGTTCTTTCTCTGGGGATTTTTCATCATAAGACCTTCAGAGTTGTCTTGGATTGTTCCCTTGCTAAGAACAGCTAAATCATTCACAGCTGATCATTGCACAATATAGCTGTTACTTTGTACACATACTTTTCGTTTTCCATCAGCCCTTGCAAGTTTTTCCAGGTTTTTCAGAGTGCATATTATTTCATATAGTACAATAGTATTCCATCATAATCATATGCCACAATTTGTTCAGCTATTCCCCAATTGATTAATGTCTCCTCACTTTGTAATTGTTTACCCTCAGAAAAGAGCTGCTATAAATATTTTTGTACACATCGCTCCTTTTCCTTTTTGCTTTTTTTCTCTTTTGGAATACAGACCTAATAGTGGTAATGCTAAGTCAAAGGATATACATGGTTTTATAGCCTTTTAGGCATAGTTCCAAATTGCTCTACAGAATGGTTTAATCAGTGGTTGAATCCACCAACAGTAGATTCAGTGAGGAGTGAGACATTCTTTTAGTCAAAGACAACTTAGGAGGTCAGAAAGAGAGATCTGTGGCATAGGTGGAGGCTGGCCCAAAGCCCACATGGATGAAATATTGGTGGTAAGACCAAGTGATTGCAACAGAAGCAGCAATAGTTTTGGGAGCTCTCAAGTCAGAAGCAGAAGGGGATCTGGCAACTGGTTAAAAAAGATTATAAGGTACTCCAGTGCCAGCACTGAACTGAGAACAAGAGGCTGTTTGGCAACTCCTTTACTTTTACTTACCTCTGGGTCATAGTTCAAGGGTGGAGAGGAGCAAGTTTTGGTCAAGAGGGAGCAGTTGCTGTGAGGAGCAACATTCCATTTGGACATAACAGATCAGGAACCCTGAGGGATGGTATAATTTTCAATCCCAAGAAAGCAGGGGCCCTCAAGAGTAATATTGATTGCAATCTCAAGGGATTAGGACCCTTCCTGGGCAAGGATCAGAGTATAGACCAGGAGAGCAGTGAGCACACCTCTCCCCAGATCACATCACCTTAGAAGCACTAAAAGTTTGTAAACACTCAGAAATAGCTTTGAAATCAGTAGGACGAAAAAGCCTGAAGCTTGAGAAAGTGTCCCTTCTACCTTCCATGCCAGGAACAGAACCAAACTTTAATGTAAAGGTAAATATTAAGACAAAGGATGGGAAAAGGAGAAAACAACAACAACAAAAAAACTTGACAATGAAAGCTATTTTGATGACAGGAAAGATGAAGATAAAAACTCAGAAGAAGCCAATGAAATCAAAACAGAATAAAGAAAGCCTCAAAGAAAAATATAACTTGGATATAAACCCAACAAGAATTGTTGGAAGAGCTGAAAAATGATTTTTGAAATCAGGGGGGGTAGAGGAAAATTAGGTAAAAAATTGATATCAAATGAAGAAAATTATAAAAAGACAATTAATAGCTTGTCAGGCAAAAGAAATATTGGAGAACATAACAAAGGTCTGAAAAATATTGCAGGTCTGTTACTGCTAGCACACAACTTGTAGTCCTCTGAAGAATTTTGGGTGACCCGTGAAAACTGCAAATCCCCCAGCAAAAACTGATTATGTCAAGTTACCCTAGGGCAGGCCTGCACAACATAGAGCTGCTTGTGCTAGCCAAAAGTGTCCCACCAAAAATGTAAAAAATGTAAACTTGTCCTGCAGAACATTCATCCTATAGGCTGTACATTGTGCAAACCTAACATAACCCCTTAAAGACCAGAATTCACCAAATGGTTAAAAAAAAAGATACAAATAATCAAATGGAAAAAAAAATGTATAAAAACTCACTGAAAAAATAACTCCTTCAAAATTAGAATTGGGTAAGTGGAAGCTAATGAGTCCATGGGAAATCAAGGAACAATGAAACAAAGTCAAGAGAAAGGAAAAAAATAGAAGAAAATGTAAAATATCTCATAAAAAGAAAACTGATTTGGAAAATAGATCAAGGAGAGATAATTGAAGAATCCATGATTGAAGAAAGAACCTAGACATCATATTTTAAGAAATTATCAAGGAAAATTTTTCTGATATCTTAGATTCACAGGGTAAAAAAAAAATAGAGACTAAAAGAATTGGCCAATTATCACCTGAAGGAGACCCCTCAGATGAAAATTCCTGGGAATATTAAAGCTAAATTTCAGAGCTCCCAAGTCAAAGGGAAAATACTTTGAGTAGCCAGGAATAAACTGTTCAAATTCTGTGGAACTATAGTCAGGATCACACAAGATTTTTGCAGTTACCACATTAAAGATGTAGAGGGCTTGGAATATAATATTCTGAAAGATAAAGGAGCTAGGATTACAATAAAAATAACCTGCTAGCAAAACTGAATATAATCCTTTAAGGGAAAAAAATAGACATTTAGTGAAATTGAAGACTTTCAAGAATTCCTAAAGAAATGACCAGAGGTGAAGAGACAGTTTGACTTTGAAATACAGGATTCAAGAGTTGCATTAAAAGATAAACATGAAAGAGAAATCTTAAGGAACTTAATAAGATTAAACTTTGACCTTTCCATATGGGAAGATGGTATGTATAGCTTCTAAAAACTTCATTACTGGCAGAGTAGTTAGAAGGATTCTGCATGGAAACAAGGATGTGGAAATGAGTTGATTATATTGAGAAGACATAACAAATGGAGAGGTAATAAAGAGAATGTACTGGAGAAAGAGGAAGGGAGTGAAAGAATAGGAAAAATGTCATATATAAGAGAACTTCAAGGAAGAGCTTTTACAATGGAAGAATAAATGGTTGGGGGAGGCAATATTTGTACTCCAGTCACATATTAATTGGTTCAAAAAGAGAAGATATATATTCATACTCAATTAATAATAGAAAACTATGTTACCCAATAGGGAAACAGGAATAGAAGAGAATAAGAGGAAAAGGAAACAGAGGATAACAAAAAGGAGGGCAGCTAGAAGAAGGCAGCGGTCAGAAGCAACATAGATTTTAGAGGAGGAGCAGGATAAAAAGAGAGAGAAAAGAATAAACAGAAAAAAATAAGATAGAAGGAAATTAATAGTTGCTAATCATACCTGTGAATAAGAATGGGAAGACCTCATTTACAAAATGGAAAAAGATAGAAGAATGATTTCAAAACTAGAATCTGACATGTTGTTTGTAAGAAACATACTTGAAACAGAGAGCTTAAGTGAACAGAGTTAAAATAAAGGACTGGAGCCGACATGCTTCAACTACAATAAAAAAGGTAGGCATGATCTCAGAAAATTACCATGATCTCAGACTAAGCAAAATTAAAAATAGATCTAATTAAAAGGGATAAGTAGGGAAATGATACCTTGCTAAAAAGAAACATAGACAATTAAGTAACGTCAATACTAAGCATATATGTATCAAATAACCTAGAATCCAAATTCTTAAAGGAAAAGCTAACTTAATTACAGAAGGAAATAGATAATCAAAGTATACTACTGGGGGACCTCAACTTTCCCTGTCTGAACTAGATATATCTAATTATGTAATTTATTTAATTTTCAGTTTTCAACATTCACTTCCACAAGAATTTGGATTCCAAATTTTCTCCCCATCCTTCCTCACCCCCTCCCCAGGACAGTATGCATCCCATCTACCTCTTCCTTCAGTCTGTCCTCCCTTTTATCACTCCCTTCTTCTACCCCTCCCCTCTGTTTTCCTGTAGGGCAAAATAGATTTCTTTGCCCCATTGCCTATACATATTATTTTCCAGTTACATGAAAAAGCAATTTAAGCATTCATTTTTAAAGTTTTGACTTCCATAATTCTTTCCCTTCCTCTCTCCCTACTCACCCTCATTGAGAAAGCAAGCAATTCAATACAGGTCATACATGGGCAGTCATGCAAACCACTTGCATAAGTCATGTTGTGAAAGACTAAACACATTTCTCTCTGTCCTGTTCTGCCCTCCATTTATTCCATTCTCTCTCTTGACCTGTCCCCCCACAATAGTGTTTGCTTCTGATTATCCTTTTCACCAATTTGTGAACTTTCTAGTATCTTCCTTCTCCTATCTCTTTCCCCCCTTCCTTCCTGAAGGGTAAAATAGATTTCCATACCCAATTGAATATCTGTTATTCCCTCCTTAAGCCAAATCCCATGAGAATAAGGCTCCCTTATTCCATTTCACCTCTCCACTCTTCCCGTCTATTGCAAAAGTTCTTCCTTGCCTCTTTCATGTGAGATGATTTGCTACATTCTACCTCTCCATTTCTCTTTCTCCTAGTACATTCCATTCAACAGTAATCTTTATTTTTTAGGTATTCTCCCTTTATATTCATGAGCTGGATATATCTAAACATAAAATAAATAACAAGGAAGTCAAGAAGGGCAATAGAATGTTAGAGCAGTTAAGCAATCCTGACATACACAGGAAGGCCTGCTGTACAAATTCTTAGATCTGCTTTTCTAAAAGGAAAGCAACTTTTGAGGGGTCAACAATCACTTTAATCAAGCACACAAGCACACTTAGTTCAAAGGAAAAAGTCAGCACCCTAAACTTCAGAGAAAACGCAAACAGAGAAACAAAGAACAGACAGGGCTTCCAACTGTCTGATCATAAGCAATACATACACTACAGATCAACAGAGAGATCCAACTGTCTGATCATACATACAGAGTTACCAGAGAGAGAAGCACCAACATCCGGGTTTTCGGAGCTGGTGGGCTCCTTGTCTGGCCAAATAAACACTTTCAATGAGTAATCCCCAAAGTAAAACCTTGCCTCAGAGTATTTATACACTTTTCAGAGCCAGAGGGCATCACAACCCTTGAGAAACGGTGCCTCATTAGAAATTAACAAAAGGTATGGGCCTTTCCACAGAACAGATCTCCTCTAATCAAACTTTCCTTAATGAGCAGACCCGTTAATGGGTTGGGAAGATCTTTAATTCTCATAATAATCATTACAAATACTTAAATGTATCTATCTTAGACAAAGAAACTGAATAAGCCCTAGAAAAATCTCCAGGACCAGATGGATTGTCAAGTGAATTCTATGAAAGATTTCAGGAATGATTAATGTCAAACTGTATAAACTATTTGAAAATATAATTAATGGAGTCCTACCACATTTCTTTTACAACGCAATTATGTTTTTGATACCTAAACCAGGTACTGGAAATACTGAGAAAGAAAATTATAGGTTGTTATTCTCAATGAATATTGAGGCAAATATTTTAGATAAAATAATATAAAGGATATTATGGCAATGTATCATGAATATCACACAAATAAAACTATCTCTCTTTGCAAACATTGTGATAATATACTTAGAAAACCCTGGGGAATCAACTAAAAACTAGTTGAAACAATTACCAACTTCAGTAAAATTTGAAAGACAGAGGATAAACCCACACAAATCATCAGTATTTCCATATACTACCAACAAAACCTAGCAACAAGAGATTGAAAGAGAAATTCCACTTAAAGTAATTGCAGAAATACTTGTTTATGTACCTGCCAACTCAAACCCAGGAATTATATAAACACAATTACAAAACATTTTTTACACAAATACAGTCAGATCTAAACAACTGGAGAAATAGTAATTGCTCTTGGACAGGCCAAGCCAATATAATACAAATGACAATCTTAAGGTAACTTATTTAGTGCCATACCAATCAAACTACCTGTCACACTAATGCAATACCCATAGCACCTGCCATGGGTATGCAGGTGCATTTCTAGGGTAAATTCACAGAATATGAACTCTCTTCCTCGAAGACAGAACCAAAATATTTATTCAGATTCCAAAAAAACAATTCCACTATGATAACAAAGAAGTTTGTCCACATTACCAGTAAAGGAGCACAGCCATCCCAAAGCCTTCCGTCCATCAGGCCTTCCCACAAATGAGCTCCCTTAGTCAAAATGCTAACTTCTCTGCTCTGCTCTTCCTGCTGTCTCTTTCTCAGCTCCACCTCACTCTCTCTTCCTGTTGTACTTTTCCTGCTCCAACCATTTGGCAAGCTTCTCCACAAGCTTCATGTGACTCAGACTGTGGGCTGGGCCAAAGCTCAAAGCAGGTCACATGGGCTTATTAAGAGGCAGGGAAGATCTTAAAATTCCATTAACATTACACTACAAAAGAACTATTTTATGGAGCTAGAAAATATAATAAAATTATTTGGAAGAACAAAAAGTTAAGAATATCAAGGAAATCAATGAAAAAAATGTGAAGGAAGGAAGTTTAGGATTCCAGATTTCAAATTATATTACAAAGTGGTAAATATATTTGTTGATGGTAATCAACAAAACAATTCAGTACTGGCTAATAGTGATGCAGCTGAATAGCTAAGTAATACACAGTTACTAAATGACCACAGAAATCCTGTATTTTATAAGCCCAAAGATTTAAGCTCTGGAAGTGCAAATTCAACATTTGAGAAAAATTGCTGGGAAAACTTGGATTCAGTTTGACAGAAACTAGGAATAGGTTAATATCTTATACCATATTCCAAGATAAGTTCAAAATAGATAAATAATTTAGATATAAAAAGTGATATCATAAGTAAATTGGTAGAGCATGGAAAAATGTACCTGTTAAATTCATGGGTAAGAGAAGAATTCATTACTAGACAAGAGATGGAGAGTATTACAAAAATTTAAATAGATAATTGTGATTACATGTAATTGAGAAGCTTTTGCTGAAATAAAACCAATGTAGCCAAAAACAGAAGGAAAACACGGAATGAGAAAAAATTTTTATAGCAAATTTCTCTGATACAAGCCTCATTTTTCAAATAAATAGGGAACTGAGCCAGAGTTTAAAAAAACATAAGACCCATTCTTCAGTTGATAACTGTTCAAAGGATATCAACAGGGAGTTTTTAGAAGAACTTGAAAGTATCAATAGGCATATGTAAAAGCTCTAAATAACTACTGACTAGAGAAATGAAAATTTTCAATTATAATCTACCTTACACTTATTAGATTGGTTAATATGACAGAAAAGAATAATGACAAATGTTGGAAGGGATATGGAAAAAATAGGATGCTAATGTCCTCTTGTAAAGTTATGAACTAGTTAAATTATTCTGGAGAACAATTTGGAACTGTGCCCAAAGATCAATGTGCAGAGCCTTTGACCCAACAATGAGGTCTTTATCCCAAAGAGATCTAAAAAAGGGAAAAGGATCTATTTGTACAAAAATATTTATAGCACTTTTTTTGCGGCAACAAATAATTGGAAACTAAGGGGATGCCCATCAACTGGGAAATGGCTGAACAAGTTGTGGTATATGATTACAATAGTGTTATTGTGCTATGAGTGATAATGAGCAGGATGGTTTCAGAAAAACCTGCAGTTACTTATATGAACTGATACAAAGTAAAATGAGCAGCACCAGGAGAACACTGTATATAGTAACAGCAATATTGAAAAGATTAGGGTTAGGATGATCAACTATGAAAGCCTTGGCTAGTCTGATCAGGGCAATGATACAAGACAGTTTCAAAGGATTCATGATGAAAATGTTATATAATTCCAGAGAAGATTGAATGCGTATGAAATCCATACTTTTTAAAAAATTTATTTGGTTTTTGTCTGTTTTCTTTTGCAATATGGCTAATATGGAAATATATTTTGCATGACTTCACATGAATAACTGAAATCAAATTGCTTGCTTGCCTTTTCAAAGAATGATGGGGTGGGATTAGAGGGAGGGAGAGAATTTAGAATTCAAAATTTTTGAAAATAATTGTTAAAACTTTTTTTACATGTAATTGGTAAATACTTAACAAAAGAAAAAGAAAAAAATGGTTTATATTTTTGCAACTACAATTTGCTTTCTTCTATTTGGTACCAGGCCTGGAGTTATCAATATTTAAGTTCAAACCAAACCTCAGCTACTTACTAACTGTATGTCCCTGGATAACTCACTTAGATTTGTCTGTTTCCTTATTTGTAAAATGGCTATGATAATAGCACCTAACTCCAGAGCTGTGAGGATAAAATCAGATAGTAATTGTTAAGTGCTTAGCACAGGGCTTGGAACATAGTAAATGCTATACACATGTCAGTTATTGTTGCTATCTTCATCTTTTGTGTCTACTTATGTCTTTATCTAGTTATCTGATAGTCTCTCTCTGTCTTTCCTTTCTTCTTCCCCTCTTTGTCTATATCCTTCCTGTTTTCAGTGATCAGTTCTTTTTTTATTCATTTATATGTGCCTTCCCTTTTCCAGAGATGAAATTTACTTTTGAAGATCACATGATACATATCAACAGTATATATAAGTAAGAAAAAAAAATGAAGTCACAGCCTCCTCTCTAATAGTGGCAATTAAGTCAATGGGCATATGCAACTATCATGGTCCTGCAATGGTTAAGGAAGCTCCAAGTGGAAAAATTATACTGGTTTATAAAA
Source organism: Potorous gilbertii (assembly GCA_028658325.1). Taxonomy (NCBI): domain Eukaryota; kingdom Metazoa; phylum Chordata; class Mammalia; order Diprotodontia; family Potoroidae; genus Potorous; species Potorous gilbertii. The sequence goes on from JAQQSK010004291.1 coordinate 208,304, forward strand.
TGGTGTGTATGACAAAAGAAATTAGGATGAGTTAAAATAGGTTTAATTGAATGCCATATCTGTTCATAGGAAAGAGAAAGCTTGCACATGGACAATATGATGTGTATTTGCTGTACCATTCTCAACTTTGTTTTATGATTGATAATACAGACTATGGATTTTTCATGTGTTTTTCTAAATACTGAAGGACCAAAATAAAGAGAGCAAAAAAGAAAGAAAAGATTTGTTAAAACATTCAATAGAATATAATGAGCTGTCTTCCACTGAATTTTATTTCATATCCTCAGCCTCTGATTGATTGCATTTCAATGGATTACATGGTAATGAATGTTTGCCTAACAATATCCTGAGTTATTATGCGTTGCTTTTAAGTATTTGATAAAAAGGCAAGAAAATGAATTGTAATTTATGGATAAAGGGTTTTGAATTAGGTATTTTCTCATTCTTTGCTATTAAAAACAAAACACTTTTTGGCGCACCCTAGAGTTAAAAGATGAACTTCACGTAGTATTCAAGTAAGGAAGATATAAGGAAGATATTATTCATCATAGACAGTTGCCAAACTTGCCTCTTTCTCTGACTCTGTTACACTTTTTAACTTTTTTTTTTTTATCAAACTACCCATGACCTGCTAGGTTTCATAAGGTGCTAGGTATACATCATAGTGTCTATTGAATATATACAATATATGATTCCATTCCGGTGAAATTTATGTTAGAGAAAAAACTAGATAATGTCAATATATGATACATATAGAAAATGAGGTAGGACAAATGAAGTAATAGTTAATTTTTAATCAAACGGACTAGCAATTTTATATACTGTACTGACTGGGAAGTTATACACATCCCAATTTCTGACACACACACAATATATGAAAACAATTTCATTAACTTTATAAGTACCCTTAATTCCCCCCACACCCACAAACTGTACTCACTTTCTTGATCATTCAGTTATCCACTTTATTATCCAGACATGGCCCCAAATAACTTTAGCTGTCAACTCTTAGCTGAAATAGAGGATTTTAAAAGTATCTATTTGGAAGCTTGGAAAGCAATTCTATAAGAAGAATTCCAAATTTTTTTGGGAACAATTATAGCATCTCTGAGACACGTGAAGAGTTTCACTTGGTGGCTATTTTAAAGGAAGTAACACTCTTATGGGTATTTTCATTCTACTAAGTTTGCTTACAAAATTCAGTCACATTATTTTATAGACAGACCCATATATATAACAAACTCTTTTGCTAAGTGCTTAGAGAATAAGATTTTTTGGTCTGCTAAGTACCACTCTATATTCACAATATGCCAGAGTTTTTCTGACTCTAGGTCCAGCACTCCGTCCTTCTGATCCATTCAGCTGCCCTTATATCTGAAAAATATTTTTTATTTAGCTAATTTGTATTAACCATGGACATTTTTCAGGAGTATGATTTTTTAAGTATATGAGGATACCTATAAAAGTAGAAATGATGTCAGGAATCTTAAGTTCATCAAACTAGAAAAAATACAAGAGCAATGCTAAAATATAATGTAAACAACTGTGGTGATACAGCACTTTACAGAAACATAAAATGAAAACATTTACAATGGTGGTTATCAAAAACTTTTCTTATCCATTACTGCAAATCATTTTATTAGGGTCCCTTCAATACACAGGGATGATATCAATTCATGCTAAGTTATAAACAATAGGCTTAGATTGAAAGAGCATGTAAAAGGTAGGGTGGTATAAAGTATAGTCCAGGCTATGATGGGAAACACAATATTATGCCAGCGTCAAAGAAAAAAGCTTGGTAGAGCAAATGGGTCCAGAGATTTAGTCAGAAATAAGGGTGAAATCCAAAGCTAGAATTTTCTTAGCATGGAATAAGTTGGGCAAAACTATGAAATGAGCAGGAAAAGATTGATGAATGAGTTTGTCTCACCTAAAGTCTCTCATCAAGAGAGTAACATTTTAAAAATAACATCCACCAACTAGGCACGCCTCTTTCTTGCTCATCTGTTGATTTGAGCACTAAACAATTTTAAGATAAAAATACCATCCTTTTCTATGTTGCTTCTTTATAATCAAGTCATGTCATTTTCACTACAATTTTATTTTACAATAATATAAGATATAATTTGTAGGGTTCTTCTTACCAGAAGAAAGTCTATCTGGAAATGGTCACTATAATTTCTTAAGTGTAGTTCTAGGAATTCACGATTGCAGAGAGACATCATCAGACACGGTCCATGTGCCAAAGTATCCAGTTAGACTGATGATGAGATAAGCCGCAATATATTGAGGGACAAAATATGTTTAGTGAAGTTGTCTAATTTACCAGAGATATGCAGTTATTTAATAGATTATGTCTACAGACAGCTGATTTCAGAAATCACCCAGCAGGATAAATTGGAGAGAATATGTGGTCATGGGTTAGAAATAATGTAAGAATGGGATAGAAAATTGATGGAGAAGGTCAAAGATGGCAAGAACACATGTTTAAAGGCAGAGGAGATAGGAGTTTTTTGTCATTACAGAAAGGAGAGATAAGAAGCCTGAAAGAGGAGGTTTCATTCTGGGCAAGAAAACATTCTTGTAATCACTCTGAGAGCCATCAAAATGGTTATGAGAAATGACTGTCGACCTAAACTGCCTAACGGGTAGGATGACAGTTTTGACTGCTAATAAGAAATAGCATTCCGAACAGAGAATTCCTTAGAATTATTTAGCACCAACAATGGGCTATTGATGTAAATTGTTTTCATAGTTTCATTCTCCCTTTCATCAAAACCTCCTTTTTCCCTTCAGTTTGAGTTTGTTCATTTTTCTTTCCGTTTCCATGTTCACCTATTGAGAATTTCTACTCTTACCTTCATCATAGAATCAACAAGGGTCAACTTTACCTGTTGGATAAAAGTCTAATTCTATGATATGTTTTGAGGGGCAAAAAGACTGCTCTGGCCAGAATCATTTCTTCAACTTAAATCCACTATTCTGCCAGAAATTCTGAGCCCAAGGATGATAGGGTCAGAATATTCTGGAATCCAGAAAGTTTCTTCATTAATCACACTATTTATTTGTTACCGTGCAATAACATAGTATAAAATTATGAATTATTACATGATGATTTTAATTAAGCTCTTTCAGTGTATGTGGAAAATGCTTGGAGTCAGAAGGATATGAGTATAAATACTCTTGGATTTTTTTAGCCTTTAATAATCTAGCCCCTTTCTACATTTTTATTCTTCTTAGACATAATCCCCTTTGCCATCTTGTGATATTGGCCTCCATGTTCTTCCTCATAAAGGGCATAGGGCTTCTAGGTGATACAGTAGATAGAGCACCAGTGCAGGAGTCAGGAGGACCTGTGAGAAGTGAGTCAAATCTCACTTCAGACACTTGACACTCACAAGCTGTGTGACCTAGGGCAAGTCACTTAACCCCAATTGCCTCATCCTGGGTCATCTCCAGTCATCCTGATGAATATCTGGTCACTAGATTCAAATGACTTTGGAGGAGAAGTGAGGCTGGTGACCTTCACAGCCCTCCCTCACTCAAAACAAAGTCAAGTGCAAGTCATGTCATCATTTCTCTGATGGCATGATCTTCTTTGGCAATGAAGGACGAACACATAAAAGACACTATCTCCTCACTCCAAGAATTTTCCCTGACTAACCCCTATGCCTGGAACTCTCTCCTTGCTCATCTTCTTCCCCTGGCTTCCTTGACTTTCTTTAAGTCTTATCCAAACTTCTAACCTTTGGTAAGAGTTCTCTCACAGTCTACTTTATTTTCAGAGACTTCCCTTTGAGAATTCAGTTTTTTCTGTATCTCTCTTGCTTGTACATTGTTTGAATGTTACCTTCAATGTTTCCCAGAAGTATCTGTCATGTTGAACTGCAGTTCCCCTCAAGTTGGGGGAGAGGAGCCCTGTGCAGCCCCTATCTGTCAACCATTCCAGGAAGGGACAATGGCCTGGGTCTAATGTGATGTCTGGGATGTGTGGTTCCATGTTCCTATACAGGTGACTCAAGATACTCACTGCTATTCTAGTTGTCAAGTCTTAGGAAGAAATTCTTCTAGGAAAGAATTGCATATTATCATAGATGCTAACTGACTAAGGACTGCTAGCAGACCACTAAAGAAACATGAAGAAAAAGGCCTTTTGTCTGTGGCTGTTATCTCCAGGAGTGTTCAGCTATTATAGAACATGGAAGTGATTCTAAGGTCCTCTTGCCCCAGATATCATATGCCTAGGACCAGAGTTACCCAACATTGGAAGTCAAGATCATGTCAGATGAATGGTTTTAGGAACTCTAGAATTGTATGAAAAAGACTTTAGAAGGCCATTTATAGTATTTCCCTGGGGGAATCTGGAAAATTTCTGGTTTGACTGTGAGAAGGCAGGGAAAAAGGAAAAAATAGTTCCAGTATGACTCTGATCCCTTAAATATACTGTTTCCAGGATAACAGCCTGCCCCAAAGCTCTGCTAGCTTTTATGTCTGGTTCCCCAATCTTTGGTTTTTTTCTGCTCTGCCTTTTCCCCTTCCTATTTATTTCCAAATAAAGAACCAGCTGCTGATTTTAAATCAAACAAAAAAACCCACCAAAAAAACTCCTCACCAAAACCAAACAACCTGGAGGGGATTACCATTTCCTTCTCCAAAACTGTGAGGTACTTGACAGTAGAGTTTATTTTTTTTCCTTTCTTTGTATCCTTGGTGCTTAGCATAATGCCTGGAATACTATAGTAGATGTTTAATAAATGCTTGTTAGATGATTGACTTCCACTCAACTTTACTACCTGTGAGTCTTTTGGTGAGTCATTTAATCACGTTCAGACTCAATTTTCTTGTCTGTAAAATGGGGATAATATTCTAGCACCTAGCCATAGAACTATAATGAGGAACAGATAAAAGTTTTGCAAAGTTTTGCTTTGCAAAACTTAAAGTGTTCTATAAATGGGAGTTATGAATATTTTCATCATTATTAACAACAACAAAAATAATATTAACTTATGGCTATTCTCTAACCTATATGGGAGAAGGGTTGTTGTCCTTTATTCTTGAAGAGGACCAAAATGACATTAGAATGCTAGAGTCATGCTTCAGTGTGTCAGACTGTGGTTGATCAGACCAATATGAGCTCAGAATGCTCTACCACAGGTTGGACACAAATATTCCATGTGAACATTTAGGGTGGATTCTCTAAATTTGTATAACCTGTGTTTTATTTGAGTTATTTCAATTCTGCTTTGTTCATCAAGCATAGCACCTTCTCTGATGTGAGCATGCCATGCTGAGTGGTCCTTTGGCAGTGTCTCCCATATCCACAATTAATTCCAAAGCTCAGAGAGACCTTGAAAGTGTATTTGTATCACTTCTTCTGACCACCATGTGATCATTTGCCCTAGGTAAGTTCTCCATGGCATAGTCTTTTTTTTGGCAAGCATATGTTTTGCTTTCAAACAACATGGCCAATTCATTGTAGTTGCACTCTCAAAAGTGCTCTTTAAATGCTTGAGAGTTTAGGTCGAATAAAGACCTCGGTGTCTGTCATCCTATCCTTCTGGGTGATCTTCAGGCTCTTCCTAAGACAATTCAAATGGAAAGGATTCAGTTTCCTGGCATGGTGCTGACACCATTCAGTTTTCATAGGCAGACAACAATGAGGTCAGCACACACTCTGTAAACCTTTGGTGTGGTAGTTAGTCTAATACCATTTCTCTCCCATTCTTTCTTTCAGTGTCTCCCAAACTCTGAGCTAACTGGCACAGTGTGGGTCAACCTCATTATTAATGTGTATATACCTGGAAAGTACACTACCATGGAAAGTCGTACTTATCTACAGCATTCAAAACTTCTCCATTTGCTTTAATAAATGGTTCCACATATGGATGGTGTGGTGGTAGGTGATGGAGCATCTGAGTTTTCTTGTTGCTAATTGTTAGATCAAAATCAGCACAAGCAGCAGAGAATCTATGCATACTTTGTTGCATCTCAACTTCAGAGGCTGCACTGAATGCACAATCATCTGTAAACAGAAAATCATGCACCAGCACTCCCTCTACTTTGGTCTTGGCTTGTAATTTTGTCCTATATGACACAATAGAACCCTGGGGAAATCAGATAGAGAATGGCTGTGCTTTGAAAGAGGTAGGAAGCTAGGACTGTGAAAATGCTATTTCAGTAGTGAGGCAAATACAGGAAGTACAAAGAAGCCTAGGGGAAGTATAGATGAGTGCCCTGAAGAGAAGTTTGAAGGGGAAAGAAAGAAAGCATTTTGTTTACAATTTTGGCCAGTACCATTGTTGATGGCGCTATTTATGTTTCCTGTGCTCCAAATGGTCTTGAATATGAGAGTATCACAGACATATATTATATTATATTATATTATATATATTATATAATATTATATATATTATATAATTCAGGGTCACCACACAGCACCAGACTACTGTAGTGCCCAAGAAAAGTACAGGGGTCAGGGTTAAATATGTTTCAACCATTTCAACTGGGAGGGATTCTCATAGGAGACACAGCCTCAGAAGCTGCTAGTAAATTGTTTTGTGTAACAACCAAAATTCCATAGAAAAGGCCCTGGGAAACTGGAGGGAAGTCAGGGAGGGGAAACATGGAGGGGTGACATGTGGTCAGTACAGGAGGCTCCAACTTCAGGTGCATCACCAGGGGTACTGGTTTGGACCTGGTCCAATCTTGGGGATCAGTCAGATATCCTTTTCTGATGATTGCATTCAACAATCTTTTTAAGAAAATTGCTTTCAATAACCCTCAGGTAATTCACAACTCTGGGGTCATGGAAGGTCAACTGCCTTCAACAGCATCATATACACACACACACACACACACTCACACAACACATATATATGGAAAAGGACAAATAATCATATTTCTTCCCTTATGTAGGACCTTAGCTATAGGTGGAGATGATATTGTAGGTTAAATAACAACTGGAAAACTTCACCAAGATACTCTTTGGACTGAACAAATTGCCGCTTATCTGTGGGCAGTCCAAAACAGAGACAACCCATTATTAGTATTTTCCTTCTGCTATGGATGGCTGGATTTTATACTGGAAGAAGAAATTGATACAATTTCATCTGTCTCTTATAATGTGGTTTAGAAGAATTGTAAAGGTTGTAAATTTCTTCAGTAATAGAGGATACTATCTATTCTGGAGAATTATGATAGCAAGATGCCATGGATTTGTGGAGAGAGTGCTAAATTTGGAGTAAGAAGATCTGAAGTCAAGTCATAACTTGTTCCATACTATTTATCCTTGGGAAAGTCATTTCTCTCCTCTGGACTTCAGTTTTCTCATTTGTAAACTGTTAGACTAGATGAACTCCAAGGTCAACTCCAGCCCTACATGCTATTATTTCTTTAGTATCCACCTTCCTGAAATAGAGGAAGACTGAGTTAGGATCCCTTACCACAGCAATTTGAATGAAGGTGTTCTGTGCTCTCAGAATTTTAACATGAGGAAAATTGATTAGCTTTTTTTTCCTACTTTCTTAATTCCCTAATTTTGCAGTTAAAGGCATTTAAAAATGAGTGATTATGTTGTAATTCAGCATGTATAAAAGGGAAGAGAAAAAGAGAAAACCTACATCTAAAATATAAGTACAGAGTAATTGGTATAACCAATTGAGGTCTCAGGAGGGCTAGAGATAAGAATGGCTCTCGTGATTTCCAAGTGCACATCCAGATTGGGGTAGTGGTGGGGCAGTTTCCTCCAAGATGGGTTAGTAGATTTCCTCTTTTGTACAGTAAATATCCTATATCTTAAATGTATTAGGGTGATACTTTGCTTTTTAGTGAGAGAGGGGCTCCATGATGGTGACTAATGTTAAATCAAGATGGTATCTGTTACCCCAACTGCCAGATATACACTGTGTGATCATTTAGAATCACAATTAATTTAGAAGGCAAAGAAGGAAGAAAGGGAACTGCTGAGAGAATCTGAAAAATGGCTGACTTTGGACCCATTCTCATTTATAAGGGAAACAGTTTTTTAGGAGATTGATTGGGCTTCAGAGGACCTGTCTCCAATACGAGTGGTTGTAATATCATATGAAACAACAACAACAACAAAGTGTCAAAATTTGTTCTGATTTAATTCTTAGTTCATTTAAGCCATTCTCCCACCACTAAAATATGGTTTCTTTGCCTGGAGTCCCATAAGTAAAATAATTTTTTCTTGGCTCTAAAGACCTCATTATCTCCTGGTTGTCACTTGGAGGATAGGTGGTACTGCCCTTCTTCTGTGTCAAAATCCCTGAAACATCATGATCAAAATGGATTTCATCCTGAAGGGGTTAACATTATACTTGTCATCATCCTCATCCTCATTCTCAACATCACTTTGTGGAAAGAAATAATTGAGTGTGTACTTGCTTAAAGCTGAAATAAAAATATTTTGTACCTTGTTAACTATTAAGTTGGTTTGTGATTTGATATCACATGATCAAAGATTTAGAAATGGATTAGACCCTAGAGTAGAAGTTATTAACCTGGGATCCAAAGATCCCAGGTTTCATAGGTTTTATGAACTTGAAAAAAACAAAAATCACATTTTCTAATTTCACTAATCTCTAAGTGAAATTTAACATTTCCTTCAATTATGAATGTAATTGAAAAACTTTTTTCAGAAAAAGAGTTTTCAGGCTTCACTAGACTGCCAGTGGTGTATATGACTCCAAAAGATTAATCATCCTTGATCTAAAGGACATAATAGTTAAAGTAAATAGGTTAACATGCACTCAGGGACTTTTGTTCAGTATTTCAGATATTGGGGTGTCATGCTTCTATGAGATGGTTCAGTAGATATTTCCCCTAGACTAGAATAGACCCTAATAAAAGGAAAAGAATAAACACCTTCAAGATCCCTTCTGGCTTAGTTATTTTGTGATGTCCATATTGTTCTTTCCCATATTCTATCTTTATTATGCCAACCCCTGCTCATATACTATTTTTTTAACTATAGTTTTACTTTTGAACAAACCCTTTCTTTCTGTGCTTTAATGAAAATTATCAAACCAGACAGTCAAACTCTTCATTACATTCAGTATTTTCTTTGCTTGTAAACTCTTGGTGTATGGGATATTCTTATGTTACCATTGTATTTGTATCCCCAGCAATTAACATCATCCATGGCACAAAATAGACATTTAATAAAGTCATGTAGATTATTTGATTCTTCTGGAAATCCTTTGGACATTGTCCTCAATTTGATTTCTTTCCTTAACCACTTGTTGGGATCATTCTCTCTAAGAACAATGGTGATTTCCACAAAGGAAAGTTACAACCTGGCTTATTTTCATCTTGTCATTATATTAAATAGACAACTACCATCTTTTCAAACACTGATTATTCACTATAATTTAAGTATTTCATCTAATGTTTTGGGTTAAGAATTTGATACATACATATATATATATATATATGTGTGTGTGTGTGTGTGTGTGTGTGTGTGTGTGTGTGTGTGTGTGTGTGTATACTTTTTATATTTGCTTTCATCCTGATTTTTAGGAGCAAAGGACAGAGTATAACCCCTATCCCTGACCCTACTGGGTTTATGTTCAAAATGATGAATCTCCAGGACTGTTGACTTCAATTTTTAATCAGCACAGAGAATGACTAGAAACAGTGAGATATTAAACACTGTAACCACAGAAGATCTGCTGAAGGAAATGAGAAAGTTTCTGAAACCTGATAGTGATAACAAAATGAACCAGAATGAGGAGAAGATAATTGGTTCATTTCAGATTTGCATATTGTAATTTCACCATAAATCCAAAAGGAAAGAATATTTAAAAATGAGATCAATCACTAAACATATAAATCCAAACTACAGCTATTGATCAGAGGGGGAGCAAATACAGGATTCAAAATGATGAAAGTGAGTGACAGAAAGAGACTGCTAGCTAGAGAAACTGAATCACAAAAGCAGGAAATGTTATCTTCCAGGAAGACTGGGCAGAGGGGAAAAAAGTTCAGAAGCATGTTTTTCTTGTTCAAATCTGGTCTAGGCCTTCTAGGTTTGTGAAATGAGAAATGCTCAAGAACACCCTCAAAATACCCCAAGATTCATTGTTTTACATATTTGGCTTTAAACTCCACTGAGGAATTGGGCTGACTACCTCTGCGTACTGCTAGTCCAATGACTGTGGAAATGTATTTTAGAATAAGAAATAAATGAAAAGCATGCAAAGAAGCAAGAAAAGTCATGATATTTAAAAGAAATCATGCTTAAATGGTACCTCCTTTGTATTTCCTTAGAGGAAAAAATCTAAGATGGAATCAGGCTAGAGATATTTTGGTAGAGCTCTTTTAAACTATTATTTTTCCCATTCCATTTAAATCATTCTTCAGAAAGCTATGTTGTTCATTATTTTCTTGTCTTTAAAAAAGCTGAAATAGGAGCATCTATTTGGTTATTATTTTTATTTTCTTTCTCTTTTCATTATTTCTGTGAACAATGCCCAAGGAGTTTTGACAGAGGTGACTGCTTCATACATAAAAAATGATTATTTCTCTTATTATAGTAAGAGGAAACTTTTAAATTGGTTCAATCTTAAGGCACATGAATTAAACCGGAAGCAAAGGAAAGTTGATGTCAAATTGAGGAAAGAACAAAAATGTACTTCTCTATCAGAGTCTGCAGGGCTTAATTTAAATGAATTGCTGAAAGCCTATGCCAAGTTTTATTTTATTCCCTTTAACTTCTCTAAGGCAAGTAATTAGTAACCATAGCCATATGCCTTTTATATACATGAAGAAATGGGGTAATAAGGCTGTAGATCTATGCTTCTTAGGGGATTCATTCCGTAATCACCCCAAAAGGCCCAGAGCAATAAATCAGAACACTGCCTGGAATAACCTGTATCAAAAACAGAGTGAATAAGATGATGACCTATTGCATTAAGGGATTATCTGGATCCCATGGGATTCACTGGAAAAACTGATTTGCATCGCTTTATCACAGTCTCATATTCTGCCACCATGAATGGGGTTGAACATAAAGTCTTTGGGAATTTAATCTGAGGTGCTTAACAATGCTTAACAATTGAACAATAAATTCTGATGAAGAGTACATAGTAACAAAATTTGTGCAAACATCTGGAAGCTATTTTTTTCCTTTGGAATTTGCTTTCCTCCTTAATGAGATTACAATAGGTTAATGTGTAAAGAAGCATAAGATAAGCTAAATTTATAATTCTTTAGATACCCAATAATGTACCTTTGGATCCTGGGTGAGATTAAAATGTTTTAGTTTTATTTTTAAGTGTAGACCCATGGTTTCATTAGTGTGAGGTAGCTCATGGTGTGGAAACTTCCTTCACTGATGCAGCTAACGGTTCATCTGGAATTTGCAATCTTTGAGAGATACCAAGGGGTACTGAGAAGCTAAATAACTTCTCTATGGTTACAGAGCAAGTATGTATGTGTAAGAAGCAAGACTTGAAGCCAAGTTTCTTGATTCCAAGGCTAATTTTCTAACACTCTGTCTCTAAATATTCAATTAATCAACAAGATCTTCTTATTTCTTTTTTTTGGCTGTAGTGCTCTATTATTTTTGGGGATTGTGGCAAGGGTTCTAAATTCTCTTTGACAAAGAAAGGCTGTCCACATTGTATTTTCTAAAACAAAAAAGTTATATTTATGTGTGTAAGGGATATTATAGCCATTATCATGGCTACAGTGAAATAATTATGACTGTTGGCCCAGGGACCTCAAGCTTGATTGATGTCTTTCTTTTAATGACCACATTCTAGGACCCTACTCCTGCTTTCTGGGACACACAAGTCAGCTGGAACATAGACTAGCAGCAAACATGGAATGGCGTTCTAGGATGACCCATCCAGTCAAGATAACTTTTCTCTTTAACGTCCCAGGGCATTCATCTTCCATCTGTCTCCAAATAAAACTGATGGCTCAGGAAAAGAAAGTGAGGCTGGTGACCTGTACAGCTCTCCCTCACTCAAATCAAAGTCCATGCAAGTCATGTCATCATTTATCTGATGTCATGGTCTTCTTTGAAAGTGAAAGACAAACAGAACAACAAAGGGAACCTGGGATTCCTACTGACTGACCACATCAAGCATTAGAAAACTGTTATAATGATAGGCTGGCATTGGTCATTTCAAAACAAGAAGCTATATTAATACATATTTGACAGAGAGATCATTCCAGATTAAATAGGGCTGAGAAATCTACAAGATGAATGGGCAGTCATTTTACAACAGAAAAGCACTGAACCAGTGTTTCTCTGCCTCAGAGAATAGATAGTTTATCAAGGAAGTCATAGTCAACATAGCCTTAAAGCTAGGAAATGCCCTGTCATGAGTCGGATTTCTGTGTGAAGTAAAGCTAGTTTCAATCTAACTCATCAATTTTGTTGTTATTGGACCAAAAGACTAGTGTAGCTCATTCTGTAGACCTTACCATCATGTCTCAGCTGTTTTTTCCTTCAACTTTTATGGACATCTTCACTCATTGGTGAGTTCTTGTCTGAAATTATATTTTTGAAAAGGGCTCAGACTAGCCACTTTTCCCCTCATGTAACAGCAAGGACCCAGACATACATAGGAGGGCCGGTTGTACAGGTTCTTAGATATGCTTTTGTAAAAGGAGAGCAACTTTTAAAGGGGTAAACAATCACTTTAATCAAGCACATATACCAACAGAGAAAACACAAGCAAATACAAATTGAAAAGGCTTCCCACTGTCTGAGCATAAGCAATACATATATCATAGATCCAACTGTCTGACCATTGCCTACATACATAGTTTCCAAAAAGAGAAGCACCAACATCTGGGTTTTCAAAGCCAGGGGGGGTCCTTAACAGCTACACAGTCTCATCTGGTCAAACAAACACTTTCAATGAGTAAGCCTCAATGTAAAACCTCACCTCATAATCCTCTGATCCAGTGTCTTAATAGAAATTAACAAAAGATATTGAGGTCTATTAATGGGGGGGGGCTGTCTTTAACTCTTCCCACTACCCACTGTTAAACTTACATTAACATTACAACTCATTCCCTAAATTTTTCCACTATGCTCCAGCTGCCTCCTTTCTCTGACTCTATGAGCGCTTTCTTTCAACGGTGAGTTCTTCCAAGAATCTCTACTTTAAGGAATGACCCAAATCAACCATTACTTATTTTATAGACTTCTCCCTCATGCCTCTGCTCCATTTTCCCTTTTCCCTTTGGATGTCTTATTTCATTAGTGAGTTTTTCCTAGAACTTCCGCTTTGGTGATGGGCCCTAACCAACTATCCCTTATTCTCCAGACTTTGTTACCTTGTCTACGTAGGAATTTTTTCTCATTTCCCTTCCTCCCAGATTTTCAGCTCCATTTTATGTGTTATTTCCTCAGATTAAAATGTAAACTCTTCAGGGCAAGGACTGTGTTTCTTATTGTTTATATTTGTAGACATAATGCTTAGCACAGTCTCTGACAGTTAAGTGCTTAAAATACTTATTGACTGACTGACTGACTATAGATCTTAAACTCAGCAAGTCCTCAACTGAACTTATTACTCTCCCCAACCTTTGCTTCCTAATTTTACTTTTACAATGAGAGTCACTTCCAGTCACTCAGGATCAGAACAGATTTCATCTTTGACTCCTCTCTGTCTCCATCTCCTTGTACCATCTCTTGTATGTATCCTCTTCTCTCCTCTAACACTGCCAACACCTGGTGCAGGTCTTCGTCTCCACACACCTGGACTATGACAATAGCCTTCTGTTTGGTCTCCCTGTCCCAAGCCTCTCCCCATTTCATTCCATCCTCAACTTAATTAAAAAATCTCCCTAAAGTCCATACCTGACTATATATAACCCATATTTTTAATAAATATCTCCCTATCACCTCTAGGATAAAATATAAAACACTCTGGTGTTTAAAGCTCTTCATAATGTGGTGCCTTCTAATATATTCCATCTTATACCCAATTCCCTTCTATGTGACCCAAGAAAATTGGCCTCTTTGTTGTACCATGTATGAGATACCCCATTCCCTAACTAAGCATTTTCACTGGATGTTCCCCATATCTGTAATGCACTCCCTTCTCATTTCTACCTCCCTGCTTCCTGACTTTGTTCAGGTCCCACCTAAGGTCCCACTAGCAGTAAGACATATTTCCCATTCCTTCTTAGAGAGAGTGCCTCTTCTATTGATATCCTTAACATATCATACCATACCATACCATACCATCATATATATCATATATATCATATCATATCTGTCTATCTGTTTATCTGTCATCTATCTTATTTGTACATAGTTGTTTGCACGTTGTCTCCCTCATTAGACTGTAAGCTTTCTGAGAGTAAGGAGTGGGTTTTTTTTGCCTTTCTTTTCACCTCCTGCACTTAGCCCAGTACTTAGCACATGTAGACACTTAGTTGCTGATTGACTGACTGATGTTGTCATTTACTTCATATTTGGAAGACTGGGTAGGAGGAGAAATGAAATCTTATCCACTGTATAATTTTACATTCACAGTGCTTGTCTATATTTATATTAATTGACCTTTCATACTACAGTGGTAAGAATCAGTTTTAGGGATTTAATTTATTTTCATTTGTCTTGATCTTCCTTTATTGATACTTTCTAAAGCTAGCCTTTACTCAGCCTGATGAACTTACATCCTAAGAAGAGGGTCAGTTTTTTAAAATAGGATATCAATTTCCTTGGACTTGTATCTCAAGTTCAAAGAAAAGTATTCTAATTCATTCTTTGGTGAATTCAATTCAAAGCTATTGTTTAAAGGCTTACTGTGTACACTGGCTAGTGTGCCAGGGGTTGGGGGTGCAAAGAATAATGTCACATTGCTTGCTGTCAGGGAGCTTAGGCTCTACTGGAGAGCAGTTCAACTTTATGATCATAAAAATAAGGCCAGCTAAGGGTAGGGTATGAAATGATAGCCCACATTGTAAGCATTCATTTTATACTTGTTGCTGATATTACTGTTTACTCATTTCCTACTCTGATGATCTTTTGTTAAGAAGAAGTTTAACTAAGGTGAGATAGGCTCATCATGAAATTGACAGCATGCTGGTAAATGCTTTGGTCAAAGCCATCCTTGTAGACTGTCATTTCTATAGGGGTTAAGCTACACTGAAGGTAAGATCCATCCTGATGAAAAACAAATTCTCAAATTAACTTATGAGAAGAAATTTTTTATGATGATGGTAATTTAGTTGTCAACGCTAGGCTACTTGAATTTTTGAGAGGAAATCTCATCATTCCAAAATTGTGTAGCAATGGAATGAAATTCCCCAAAGCACTTACCTAAATGTTGAAGTTCTTTTCTTTGGAGGATCTATATAATGATCCGGCATTCTGAGGACAGTGAGTACTTCAACACCTTTCCTGTCAAATATCTGATAATGTCTTTTATTAAATTTTAAAATCTCAGGGAACAAGGTGCATATCATTAAGTACCTCATTCTTATACTTCTTGATTCCCTTTTGGGTTTTACTTAACCTTATTTGAAATGGGAATTGTAAGAGGAAAATTCCCATTAATGAACAACATAATATAACTGTGATTAATGTTACACTGTTCCCAGAACTGATCGTGTGAGGTCATTAAACAGAAATGTCATCTTTTTGGAGTGAAGCTATTTTGACATTTTAATGAGTATTAATAGTACTAAATACAGCTGTTGCATGTTTGAGTTGTGATGAGTCATTAAGGTAAAGTTAGATTCCTGACCATTGGACATTAAAAAAGAGATTTGATAGAAACAGAGGATCAAGTTAAAGCACTGTATAGGAAAGCAATTATTTATGTTTAGAGCAGGTCTCAAATGATTCTTACATCATCTTGGTTTTTTTTTCTTTCCCTTTCCAGAATGTCTCTCAACCACTTGTTATAGGGACAGTTCTAAAAATGGTCTAGTAATTTCTTTGACTTTAATAAACATTGACAATGAAATTAGAAATAAACACAATGAAAATGAACTCAGCCTGTATAATCTTGGGCAGATAAAAGCTTTCCCCACAAAACATCTAGGAGCGAACATTACAAAGCTCTACTACTATTTTTATCCAGGCTTTAGATTTCATAATTGACTTTTATTTAATTCTCTGTGTGTGATAATAAAGTCTATTGCCAACAATTGGATTACAGCATTATGTTGCCAAAAACCAAAGTTAAAATTAAAATAAAAAGAAAGAAAAGTAAAAAGGCATATAATGTGCTAGAACTGTGTTTAATGTGCTACTTCCCCTCTAGCTGTTTAACTAGGGAAGACAGCTCTGACTTATTTCACTTCTTAAGATCTCAGAATCTGCATAAAGAACAGATTTTGCTTCTTTGAAGTGGAAAAAAAATTACCCTGATATCCTACCAGCCTTACTCCCAAACTTGGGAATTAAGTTAATAGGTTGTTCAAAATATTGATGCATGTAAGCTCTATATCCAGATAAACTGGGAGTAAAAGCTAACTTTTAAGGCAGTTTTTAATCACAGAAAATATAGAAATTGGCACAGTATGTCTTGGTAACTTTCCCCTCACTTGTTTAATCAAGGACTTGATGTATTGACCTCACTTTAATAACTCCACTCTCCACTCTGTGTTCTGTGCTTAGTTTATCCCAGGATCCCCATTGGATTCAGGTACTATCTATGATGCTTTGTACTTTTTCCTATAATTTTGAACCAGAAATATTGCATAGGGCTATAGATTTTTTTCTCTGTAAAAATTAAGCATTTAATTTGACTAGCACCTGAAGTTAATGTGTTTCTCTTTCCAGGGAAGGAAAGCTTCATTCAGTAATTTGTGGACTTAGGATCTCTTGGATTGTAGCATTCTCACAAATGATACAAATTTCAATTAATTTATACTGTGTAATTTTAATCTATACCACAGGAGGTCCATTCAATGGAATAAATATCCATTGATGGATTCAGATTTTATTACCACTAGAACACAGAGGCTACTAGTAGGTTATTGTCTACTTTTCTTTTTTCCAATCATACATTTCCCTCATGATAGCCTTTAAAACACTTCTCCAGTATAGTTCCTTGTTTGCAGTTTATTATAGACTTCTCAGATCCATCTAGACCCAGTGAAAATTTGTTGATCTGGAATGTGACTAATAAGTATTTTAATAAATCTTTGACTTCATTGATATGGGTACTTCCTCCAAAGTACAGATCACAATTCCTTTATCCTGTATAGCCTTTTCTTTCCTATAAATCCTTCCTAAATATTCTTCCCAATATATTGGAGAACTTAGCAATGTAGCCCATAGGTTGTCGGTCAGGCATCTTTTTTTCTGACTTAATAACTGTTCCATCTTTTTTCCCTGATCACAAAGTGCAAAGAGTGACAGACCTGGGGCCAGTGGACCTGTGTTCTAATACTTGACTCTTTCCAGTTCTGCCTGTATGCCATACAAAGTATTTGGGATTCATTTTGTCCATCTATAAAATAAGGAGATTGGATTAAAGTGTGTTAAATCTATGATCCCATTATAAATAGCTTTAAAGTTTCTTCTTCCAATCAAAATCAGTAATATTACTACTTAAACTCACCATGAGTCTCTCAATTGCCTTTTGGGGCATATACATCTTCATTCTCTAGTGATTTTCATTTATATTGCATTACCAGAAAAACTGACACTTAAAAGTAGATAGTCTCCCACCCCAAAACTTGGGAGCAATTTGCGATCATTGAAAACACTACACAATTTCCCAAAAAAACCCAGCTTAATTTTTTCCTTGTTTATTTCTGAGGTTAGCTCTTTATTTATCTTCATAAACTGTACAAGATAGATATGTTGGTGGTACAGTTTAATAGACTACCTACTCAATCAATTTAATAGACTACTTGTCAAATCACTTTAAAGGGCTTTCACAATTTGAGAATGACTTCCTTTATTTATTTAGTTTTTCCTATGTGAATTGAATGGATAATTTCCAGATGTTTCTGGATCACTTTCAGGAGGAGTTTGATGCAATCCATATGATGTCACTATAAACAGGAGAATCTGAATGGATCTCACCACCAGATGTATGTCAAGTCCAAATTTAAAAAGGTAGGGGAAACCTTTTTAAATTTGGACTTGACATACATCTTCTATGACAGAGGTGAATATTTTTAATGAATATATATCTCCTTGTTTTTGTTTCTTTTTGCTCAGTATTGACAGAGTATTAAAGCAAACTATCTCTATTTTTATATTTCAAGGAATCTTGTGTGATCTTAGCACACATGTGATGAATACCTTTCATTGACCAAATTTTCATTGACCAAATCACCCCAAAGTAGTCTTTTACTTTGCCAACTCATATGCTTTTTTAAAAAATGATCAAACAATAAATATTATGAACTCATATTCTCATCATCTTTCAGGGATTTATATGACTTAAATGTGTTCTGATGTAAATGTTTGTGAAAGTTTGAATGTTATTTTTCCAGAGTTTCATAAATGATATCCCTCAAATATTGTCATGAAAATTTGGTAGAGTTCAAAAAATAAGCAAGTTGGTAGTCATTTATATACTCTGAATATTTTCTTTTTAGTAGCAACCTTGTGTTCCATTTTCCACATTGAGAGGCCTCTCTTTTTACATAGTCAACTTTTGTTGAATTCCAACACAGATCTTCTCCTTGGGTACTTGTATAATGGGGATCTGGCACATATCCAGACTCTATGAAATGGAAGCTATTTATGCTGAAGATGTAGGTCATTGCTTCTGGGAGAATCATGTTGACAAGTATGAGAGACAGATTGTAGAGTATGTGGAGAATTCTATACCTGATTCTGGTTGTGTAGCCAAATGTTGAGTAGAAAGCTCTTTGGGAGGTTGTAGAGGAATTCAAAAAGACCTGTCAGCTTCAGTTGCTGCCTTCTGCAAAACCTTGATCAATGCCTCCAGTGAAGGAAATGTCTCAAATCTTGGGAATTTTAAGAGTTTGGAAGAGGAAATCATAGGAAATTAGGAGTCAGAGTCCAGGCAAGGTTTCTTATACAATGTAGCATGTGTCAGTGGAGTGTAAGTTCTCCTTTCAATATATTCAGTAGTGTAGCAGAATATTGCAAAATCAAGCTGGCAACAAATATCTAAGTGCTTTGACTATTCATGTAGTATGTGCAGAGGAATACAGACAAAGAGAATCTAGTGGGAACAGTGGAGAGCTCTGGCTTCTATTTCTAAAATGAATTTAGAGAAATTTGATTTTGGACGTTCCATAACCTGAGGAGTTGGTGGAATGGTTGAGACTCCAAATGGAGAGATGTGATCTCAGGGTAACTGAATATGCTCCAGATTCACATTACACTTGCCTTGATGAGCTGCATTTTTGATTTCTTATTGGGAACATTGGTTACTAAGATATTAGAGTCCTGATAAGGTGGATGCACTCTAAATGATGAAGAAAATATTGTGTTAGATAAATGATGACTGGTTAGATCTTTTGCAACTGCAAAGCATATCTTTTCATTTTTATCTTTTTGCTGCTGATGTCTTTCTTTGTTTTAACTAGTTGATAAGTGGACTGCACAGAGACAACTGGTTTGAAAATAACTACTACGTTATTAAATACCAATTACCTAATTTGTGATCTTTGTTTCTTCTCACATTTAGACCCTTCTGAATTTATTCTTTAAGAAAAAGTTCATAATATATAAACATAATTCTTCTGTGTGGTCTAAATGTATCTGGCATCAGTTTTTCCCCTAATCTTGAATCACATTTTCCAGTATATTTTCACTATTATTCCCTATGTCTACTTTGGCATTAAAATCACCAAATATTAGATAACTTAGTTTGGAATATCTTATTAAGTTCTTAATTGAGTTTCTTACTTCCTTATCAGAAGTAGAGAGCATTATCAGAGGTAGCCTGGAGTAGCCTCTCAGATTCTGTATTAAGTATTTCTACTTCCTTTATGTCATGAATTGGTGAACAAGTTGAACTTTTCTGCATTGTATACTTTTTGATTATACTTATCACTAATGTGGCAAGGTGAGATGACTATGGGTCTCATGAAGTCACCTTTAATACCACTTTTGGACATAGGATGAACCTAATCTGCCAACTCCTTTGCCTCATCAAGGAGAACCCATGAAACATCCTTCTCCCATTTAACTGCAATGTTATTATATTTTCTTGTTCCCCTTAAAGAGAAGATACCAAAATTGATATGGTTGACTTTCTCCAGCAGTAGGAGAAGGGATAAGTAGGGATTAAAATTATGATTTCACTGGCATAAGAATTTCCTCTATCCATGTAGGTCATCCCCATCTCTACACTGATTTGTCTTAGAAAATATACTAGAACACTGAGAGGCTAAATGATTTGTCCAGCATAACATAGCTAGTACATGTGAGGGACAGCCTTGGGCCCCAGGTCAAGTCTTTTGGATGTCACTATAGTAAGTTGCCTCTCTTTTTCCAGTGAACTTTATTATTGAACATGGACCTTATATTTTTAGTACCAGTAGTTAAATTAGTGATTGTGAATGTTAAAAAAAAAACTTTGTGATTCTTTGTGCCCTCTATTTAAAGATTAAAACTAGGAATTTCAGGTATGATAGTAGGCTACTTGTGACAAATATTTTGGTGATATGGATATTTCATGTTCTTTCAAGAATTCTTTTGCAGGCATCTAGTTTTTTGTACTGTTAAGATATTTACAAAGTGCTTAATTTAGTCAATATAGGCATACAATATAAATCTTTAAAGTTATTCCCATTTATTGACATTTTCTCCCATCCCTTCTTTCAGTGCTCTTGCTAAATTCACTTTTCTCTACTAAGTGAAGAAATGTCCATAGTTTTTTTTAAAACCATAGCATTCAACTACCTAAGCTTCTCATTACAGAACAACCTTGTTTCATGTGATTTCATCTCTGATTGGAGTTACCTTATTTAGCTACACATTTTCACAACCTCTAAAGCAAGAATACCACCATTACCTTTTTTAGCAGCCACTTCACAGGCATCTGACAAAAGTCTAACTTTAATTGTGCAATAATAAGACTGATCAGAAGATCTCCAGTTTTATGACCAAATTTTTGTTGTCAATCTTGATTTTCAGTGCTGCAGTAACTTGGTTTAAAGACCAAACACTTTGTAGGAAATTTTCATTAATTTAGTAATCATATGAAAAACACTCCATAAATGACAATTCATATATTTTGAGACAAGCACACTTATATTTCCCAAGACATGGTATGCTGGAAAGAGCACTGAATTTGGTATCCAAGGACTTAGCCTTAAATGATCTGGACTAGTTATGTGGCTTTAAGCAAACTACTTAACCTCTTGTGACCTAAATTCTTCATCTTTTCTTCATCTGTAATACTTTTTCTAACTCCACATCTTGTAATCTACATTTCAAACATATGCAGTAAATCAATTAATTGATGAAACAACAGGTATTTATTATTACTATGTGTCAGATACTATATTAAACAATGGAGAGAGAGAAAAGGCATTCATAATCCTTGTCCTCAAGGAACGTACATTCAGTGGTGTAGTATGACTATATGAATTTGTACATACATGAATACACAGAGTAGATGGAATGTTATCATTTTAATGGGAGAGAGATTTGGACTAGATATATAAATTTTTGAATCATAAGCACAAAATTAAAGTGGAATCCTTGGAAACTGCTGAATTAATCAGGTGAGGAAGTATAGAGGAAAAGGAAAAAGGTGCCCAGGACAGAGCTTTGGAGGACACCCAAGGGCAAAAAAGGTATAATATGGATGAAGACATAGAAAAGAAGATTCAGAAGGAACTGTCATGTAGGAAGAGAAACAAAATAAGATAGTTTCATTAGAAAAACCTAGGGAGGAGAAATTTTTAGGAGGAGAAAGTGTATGATGCTAAAGAGAGGTTAAAATGGATGAGAACTTTTAAAATGCCATTTGATGTAGCAATTAAATCATTGGTAACCTGAAAAAATAGTTTCAGTAAAGTGCTGACAAGGGTCAGATTTTAAAGAGTTTAGAAAAGAGTGAGATGAGAGGAAGTTGAGCTACAAAGTATAACCCACTTCTTTTTAGGAGTTTAGCCATGAAGGTAAAGGAAGAAAAATGATAATAAACTATCAGGGATGGTAGGATCAATGAAAACCCTCTTGATGGGGTGGCGTATACATAGGCACGGTTTTTCGTAGTAAGAAAGGAACCAGTAGACAAGAGATTAAAGATTAGAAAGAAAGTAGGGAATGATCATGACTACAGTGTGATGGAGAACATAGGAAGGGATAGGATGAGTGCTTTTAGAAACATTGACCTTAATAAGGAGAAGGTCCATCAGAGAGTAGAGTGAAGGAAGAAATAGTAGGGAATGATATCAAAGAGATATAAGATAAGTACAGAAAAGTGAACTCTCAATGAATAACTTCTTGTTCTTGTTCTCAAAGTTTGAAACTATGTCCTCAGTTGAAAGAGTGAATGGTACTGTGGGAGTCTTGATGAGAAAAAAAATGTTTGTAATAATTACCATGGTGAATGGGTCTATGGATTGATTAGAAAAGCATGAAGAAATTACCTTGATGCAGTGAGGGTCTAGTTGAGATGATATGAAAGACTGAAGCAAGAATGTCCACTCTACCTATTGTTATTTGATATAATTCTGGAAATGCCAGTAATAGCAAGAAGACAAAAGAAAGGAAGAGAAGAAAAGGGATAAAGATAGGTAAAGAAGAGACAAAACTATCTGTGTTTGCTGATGATATAATGGTTTACTTGGGAAAACCCAGGGAATTAGCAAAGATACTAACTGAGACAGTTAAGATGACGGTGACAAAATAAACACTTGAAATCAACAATATTTCTGTATAATAATAACAAAACACAAGAAGTAATAATAGAGGGAAATTCCATTCCAGATAATTACAAAACTTATAAAATATCTGGGGATCAATTTCCTAAAGCATAGAGGAGACTTGTATAGGTTCAATTATAAAAGGTTACTTAAAGAAATAAGTGAATAACTTGAGTAGTTAGAGGAATACTTAGTGACTTCTCACAGGTTGAGTAACAAATATATTCTTAACCAAACAAGAGAGAGAGAAAATTACAAAAGACAAAACAGGCAACTGTAATTATTTGAAACTGAAAAGCTTCTGTACATATGACATTATTACAGCTAGGACAATAAATAGTCAAATGGAGGGAAAAATCTTCATATCAGATTTCTTTGATAAAGATTTTTGATGCAAGATATATAAACTATAATGCACATTACATAGACATGTATTATATAACATGTATTAATGCATTATGTATATTATATAATACATGTTATATGTAATATATATGTGATATACATATATTATGTTGCATATGTATATTATATCTACAATTATATATACTATATTATCTAAATATATATTATATAACACACATGCAGTATATATCACATATATTTTGTTGCTATAAATAAATTAAATATAATACATTATGGGTTCTATATGTTATATATGCATGTGTATACATATATAGTCTATATGACTGTATGTACATATATAAGTATTTAGTTTACATATCTTGGATTAAATATATATATACATACATACATACATATGTATGTGTGAGTGTGTGTATAACTAATAGCCATTGCCCAGTAGATAAGTGGTCAAAGGATACGAACAGTTCTCACAAGTAGAATTGCAAAATATTTGCAACCACATGAAAAAATGCTCCAAAGCACTGAATGAAGTATTACCTATCTTTATTCCTTTATTTTCTTCTTCTTGTCTGGTTGCTATTGTTACCATTTCCAGAATTACATCAAATGGTAGTGAGAAGGATGGGCATTGTTGTTTCATGCTTTTTTAATAATGAGAAATTTAAATCAAAACAACCCTGAGGTTTTACTTCATATCTACACTTGGGAAAAAAAAATTTCAAAAGTCACTGTTAAACGGGCTTTTGGAAGATAGGCACACTAATACATTGCTAGTGAAGCTGTGAAATGGTATAAACAATTTGGAAAGCAATTTGGAATTGTGCAAATAAAGTGACAAAAATTTCCATATCCTTTGAACTAGAGACTCCATTATTGGACAAGGAAGCCATCAGTAAGAAAACATTCTCATATACTTGCAAATATTTATAGCAGTACTTTTGGTGGTAGCTAAGAATTGGAAATAAAGTAGATGCCCATCATTTGGGGAACAGCAAAACAAACTGGTACAGGAATACAATGGCATACCATTGCATTCTAAAAAATGATGTGTGTGATGGATCCAGAAAAGCATGGAAAGATCTATATCTTTCTGATACAGAGTGAAGTAATTGGAGCCAAGAAGACAATATACACGATAACTACAATGATATAAATGGAAAGAAAAACAGATCAAAAATAAGTGTATCAAAATTATAAAAACCAAGTAGGACTTGAATGAAGAGATATGAGAAGACATTTCCAATCTACCCTTTTGTAATGGTGAGAAGTCTACAGATGTTACATGTTGCATATATTTTCAGACTTTGTCAATGTGTTAATCAATTGCATTGACGTTTTCTTCTCCCAAAACAAAACTACTTATTATACTGAATGGCTCTTATGGAGGGTAATGGGAGAAATACATGGGATACTATGGGAATGTAAAAAAAAAAGATCAATAAAAATTATTTCAAAAAACCAAATAAACAGCAATATTCACAAGGGGAACTAAGCAAGATTTTGTACATGGATTAGGGCAAATCAGTTTCTGGTCTTGCAAAACAACACAGAAAGCGCATCTTTCCAGTGGTGGGTCAGAAACCTCATTTCTTCATAGGAAAGACTGCAAAAAACCAGAAAAACAAAACAAAAAAAACCCAAAACCAAAACCAAACCAAAATACCAAAAACCCACCAAAAATGTTGCCCAGTAAAACTGAAATAAAAACACATGAATCCCACATATAAATTCTTCTATTATTATGAGAAATTAAATGGTGGTTCTTAATGTTAGACTTTTCATTTGAATATTGAAAAGTGAAGTCCTCCATTTATGTAAATATTTTTATTCCCATTCTTTTCTTAAATCTTTTCCAGTTAATTGCTCAGCCTATATTTTAATCTGACATCAGAAGAAGCCTCTAAAAGAAATTGCTCAATTTCCAAAGCAACATGCATTACTATATAATTGAAACAGTTTAAAGTCCACTTTCAAACATTATGAAGAATCCATTTTCATTCTATTTTTATTTCTCGCAGGGGCTGACATTCTCTTTACATTCTCCCTCCTCCCCTGATATGTGAGGGGCACTTCTGCATAAAACTTCATTGCACCACTCTTAAAGAAGAGCTGAAAGAGAGGGAACAACTTTTATGCAAAGCTAGTCCTCATCTGCTTCTGGCCATTCTAATAAAGCTTCTGTGCCAATAGCTGAAAAGAAAACTAACATGGAAATGTGAGGGCAGAATTCTCTTCATAAGAGGAAAACCAAAGAAGGAATGCAAGAGAGTCTTTCTTCCTTCTTGTATGGGAGGTGTAGTGCTACCACAAACTGAAGATGGTTGACCTAAGATGATAAATCATAATTGCCATATTCATTCTGACTATAATTAAATGACTCTTTTTCACCCCTCAAAGACCTTCTTTCTAAGTTCTACTCTTGGAATTATTCTTGAAGAGAAAAGGCTCTGAAATCCGGGAGAAATGAGGTCCTTGTTTCTCAGTAATGAAATACAATTTTCTATTTCCCTAATTATTTTTAAAAAATCATTCAGATAAATCACCAGTAAAGAACACTGTATCTTGTGATATTCTGGTTTTGTTTACATGTATTACAACTTTTTTCAAATACTTTTTGATCATAAATACTTTCAAGTTCTCAAAGCATTGTGGTACAATGGCAAAAGAACTCTATCTAGGGACAGTTTGTCCAGTTGTATTAGCTGTATCTGACTTTTTGTAACTCCATTTGGGGTTTTTGTGGCAGAAATACTGGAGTGGTTTGTCATTTCCTTCTCTGGCCGATTTACTGATGAGGAACTGAGGCAAAGAGGGCTAAATAACTCACTCAGGGTCACACACCTAGAAAGGATCTGAGGCTGAATTTGAACTCGTCTTCCTGACTCCAGGGCACGTACTCTATCCACTGTGCCACCTATCTGCTCAGAGTCAGAGTACCTGATTTAAAACCTGGCTTTAAAAATTACTCTACTATCTGTACTGACTTTGATTTGAGTGACAGAGGGTTATGCAAGACAACCAGCCTCACTTTCTCCTCCAGAGCCATGTGGGTCTAGTGGCCAGATATTTATCAGGGCTACTGGACATTGCCCAGGATGCAATGGGTGACCTTGGCCTTTTTAGGCTAAGGTCTTTTCAGGTACTCACTGAATGCCCATTCATTGAATAGGCCTCCTTAAAATTCGAGTCAAAGGATAGTGCCTTTAATTACAAAAAAGAAAAGAAAAGAAAAAAACATCAAATTGTGAGGGGTAGACTCTCAGGGTTGCTGTTCCAAAGAGAAACAGTTACCATTGACATTCAGTCTAAGCCTAGATGGACCAAAATATAGTCATTAAGTGGAGCTTGGGCAGGGACCTATTGTCCAATCTATGAGGTTCAGAGTGAACTGGGTTCAAAGTCAACTACAAGTCATGTCATCATCTCTCTGATGTCATGATCCTCTTCAAAAAGGAAGGACAAACTAACCTGTAAGAAGACAAAGCTTCCTGAATGGGGACCCAGCCAGTTGAGTAACTCAGCTCATCTTCCCTTTCTCCCTCTCCCTCTTGCTCTTCTTTCCAAAGGAAGGTAAATTCTGATGGCCAGAAGCTACTCAGTCTGGGGTATACTGACTAGAATTTCTTCCTTCTTTCTTTCTTCCTTCCTTCCTTCTTTTTTTGCTTTCTTTCTTTCACAAAATCTTAAACCCAGTTCACTCTGAAGCTCATAGATTGGAAGACAATAGGTCTCTGATCACCTAAGTGAATGTTAATAGTAGCTGTTTCTCTTCGGAATAGTAGCCCTCAGGGTCTTCCCCTCCCGGCTTGATTAAAAATTTTTTTTTCTTATTAAAGGAGCCTTCCCTTAATTCATTTCTTAAAGAGGTCTGTTCACTGAATGGGCATTACCTCACTATAAGAGAGCTGGAAAGGCCTTAGTCTAAAATGGGCAGGGTCTCCCATTGTATCCTGGACCATCTCCAGTTGTCCTGAGGAATATCTGGCCACTGGACTCAAATGGCTCTGGAGGAGAAAGTGAGGCTGGTGACCTTGCACAGCTCTCCCTCATTCAAATCAAAGTTGACCGCAAGTCTTTGTCATCATTTCCCTCTTTGAAAACGAAGGAGAAACACAACACAACAACCATCTGTGATATTGGCAAAGTGGCTTTATCTTCCCAGGCTTTAGGTTCTTCATCTCTGAAATAAGGTATCTAGAATAAATGGACTTTAGTTCTGTTTGTTTTTTACCTCTAAATCCATGATAAAATTAAACCACGCCTGAAGGTTACTTCGAACCCCTTAACACACAGCTATTTGACATTTAAAGTCTTTTACATTCTATCTACAGTTTTACATTGTTTTACGTTGAAGCTTCATTTTGAGTTTCTAGATTGAGCAAGACAGACATTTTCACCAGAGGCCCACACTTAAATCTAGGGCTATGGGTTCCCTTTTCTTCTTCCCTGATTGCTAGATCAACTGTTTTTTTCTTTGCAAACTTTCCCTCAGACTACAATGACAATCATCTTATGAACGTCATCTAGAGCCAAAGTCCATTATAAAATCACACAAAACAAGTTAAAAAAAAGTTTAAAGAGAGCAGGAAACTCTTGAGGGTAAGCAGTACCCATCTGCCAGGAAAATGGCAATTTGATCAGGTAGGGGATGAGGATGAAGTGGAAAAAAGATATAAATTTTCCAGGACCTAGTGAAAGCAGCAGTCAGGAAAACTTCACCACTCTGTCCAGGCAGGTAATTCTTTAAGTAAGTCAAGAGTCAGACAAGATTATATGCAGCTTGGAATAGAAGTGCCTTTCTCTTGCAACTAGCAGGTCACTGGTTCTTGGTGAGTGTTCACCTCCTGAGGCCCATTTCTCCAACTCAGAGAACAAAATTTCCTAGGCTTCTTATAGTCCTTCATTCCCTCTTAGCTGAGAAGACTTTGCTAGTAAGGTGCTAAAATAGTCAATCAACACATCCTACATTTCAGCTACATTGTTCCAGTTACTGATTCCCAGATACAACATTCCATCTCCTACCTTCATACCCTACCATATCACAATCTTCTCCCCCCATGGTCTCTCATGCCTGGAATTTTCTCTCTCTCCTTTTCTGTTTTTGGAGTGCCTAAATCCCTTCAAGACCCAGTTTAAGGATCATACCTATAGGTCTTTTGAGAATCCCTAGTTGTTAGTATTCTCCCTTCCCAACTACTTTGTATAGGTTTTCTTTATCTGGTACATATTGATTTCCCTCAGTAGAACATATAAATTTCTTGAGATCAAGGACTGCTTCAGTTTTGGTTTTGTACAAGGACTTAACACAATTTGGCACATATTAGGTGCTTAATGAAACTTGATTTTGAATGAATGGATGGATAGATAATTCTTGCGGTAAGTACTCTGCAGCTCCCTTAGGATAATTATGTCCACTGAGGAGAGACAAGGTATACCAGTCATTTCTAAACCTCCATTAAAATTTTCTCCTTTATCATGTAAGTTTCTACCCTACAAGAAATCTCTGACTCTTTATTTCCTGTCTATCATCCTTTCTATTATCCTGTAAATCCAGCCTCTCCTTTGTCTTTTAGATTGCTAACTCCTTGAACTTTTACAGCTGTCTTCCCTTTGACAGCTTTCCAGGGGAATGCTCATAATTCACCCTTCTGTTCTCTAGTCTAGACTTTCATAGCTGTACTCAATTCCTTTTCTCACTTTCCTACTTGCATCCGTGATCTCATGAGCAGCAGTATCCTCTGTCTCTATTTTTATCCTCCTCATGATCTTATCTGTTCAAAATTCTTCCTAATGAAGTTTTATTTCTCTGTTCACTACCTTGCTCCTTGGGCAATTAACCCATTTCTACCATTCTTTAATGGACCCTAACTCTCAAGCATTGCTAGTTTGAACTGACCCCTTGATCATACTTTGGGAGAACTATCTTTCTAGTTCCTAATTACTATGTTCCTGGTGTCTAACACAGACAGAAATCTGGATAAAACAAATCTAACTGCAACTCAATAGGCAAGAGGAAATGCAAGTTAATCAAGACTAGATTTTGTAATTATTAATGGAAGAAGCTTCTGTCTTTATATGGAGGGTATTTCCTTTGCTCTCTCTGAAATTTTAAATATATTAGGCTCCCTCGCTATGTTTTCCTGGATGATGCTATATTTTATCTCACTATATTTTATCTGGATTCAAACCTTCATAGTGATTACCGATATGCTCCTGGTGTGATTAAATGGAAATATTTGTTTAAAATACTCAGATGAGGCTAGATATCAGACAGATAATTCATTACTTTCTGCCACTCCTGAACATTTGTGATCAGATGTGGGAAACAAAGAAAGGAGTTCTGTTTCCACAGGGTTAAAATCCAGCTTTAAGTGACAGCAGTTAGTCAGAGTTGTGACCTAGCATGGTCAGGTAAAAAAGATCAGAAACTTGTGCAAAGGCTTGATGAGCTGTTTGAGGACACCTATCAGAGGAGCACATGAAGTCACATGGCCAATAGATGGAGTGATGGGAAGTTCAGACTTGGAACAGTCAGTACAAAGGGATTGCAATTGTCTGAACAAATTGTCATCTTCCTGTTTCCTTATTTGGGAGCTACCTGTTCATTAAAGGGGAATGAATGTAAAAATCAATAAAACCTTTCCTGATTTCACAAGTATCATTCTTTGTTTCAAGTGAGCACATTTCTTACATCAGATAAAAGAATCTGATTCCCTACGGTGTAGAGGCAATGGGTCTAGTTTGGGATTTGGAAGAACTGGGTTCAAATCCTAGCTCTGACATACTAGCTTTGTGGCTTTATGGAACTAGCTCAACAACTTTGAACTTCAGTTTTCTTAGATGGAAAATGCAATAATACTTCTACTGCTTTCCTCACAGGATCTGTTGCTAGGACAACACTTGATGACCCCTACTATGTTACATCATTTACACAGGAATGCTTTTTCAGTTTGAATTACATGTGTCCACACACCTAGGAGCAGTGTTTATGAGCTCTTGGGGCAGCAGTAGGGAAGGAAATAGGATACTGACAATGATAGCTACGCAGTGAGCAATGTCTACACCAGCTATGAGGTGAAGCTCCAAGGTTTGAGCTACTAGATTTTTGTTGTTCAGTTGTGTCTAACTCTTTGTGACCTCATTTGGATTTTGTTTGACAAAGACACTGAAATAGCTTGCCATTTCCTTCTCCAGTTGGTTTTATAGATGAGGAAACTGAGGCAAAGAGGGTTAAGTAACTTTCCCAGGGTCACAGAGCTAATAAATGTCTGATGTTGAATTTGAACTCAGGCCTTCCTGATTCCAGCCCTAGCGCTCTATTCCACG
The DNA here is from genome assembly GCA_028658325.1 of Potorous gilbertii. NCBI lineage: Eukaryota > Metazoa > Chordata > Mammalia > Diprotodontia > Potoroidae > Potorous > Potorous gilbertii. The sequence goes on from JAQQSK010004291.1 coordinate 238,814, forward strand.
AGCCATCTAGCTGCCCTATCAACTTTAAAAGCTGTTTTTTTAGATATGGAAGCATAGATCTTCCCTGTTTGAGCTCTGCTTTCTGTAAACCTTTTCTGTCCCTTTCCCTTTCTTCTCTAATCTAAGGATATGAATATTCCCAGTGATAATCCATTAGTTATCAAATGGCTTTAGCCTTTATTCCCATCAAATTTTCATCTCTTTTCCAACTTTTTGTGGTCTCCAGAGGATCATTCAATCACATATAGGTTAAATGGAATCTTTACTAAAGTCAAGCCATAGATAAATGATAGCATGATTTATAACTCTAGTGTCTAGTGCTGCTTCAACTGTTCCTGATAAAATTTTAAATGTTAACTCCCCTTGCCACTTTTGTGTCTGTTATCCCACAAGTATACTGAAGTGTTTTTTTTGAGGGGGAGGGAGGGCAGGATTTATTTAGGTGCTCTTACCCCCCTCCCCCCAAAAAAGAACAAATCTTCTCCTCCTTGTATAGCCAGCAAGCCAGACAAAACATTTCTGCTTTTGGCTACTCAATAGCTGGGCAGCCCTCAGATACTTCAGGCAGAGGGAGTGTGACCAGTGATTTCTCTCCTTGGAATTTTAGTCACTAAGTGCAAAAACCTGCTGGGCACCTACTGTTTGATGCCTTCATAAACAGACTTGCTTCCTTCAACTTGTCTTCTCTCAGCACCACAGCTCAAGCTGAAAGAACAAAGTCACTTGCTGAGTACTCTTCCCCTTTGACTCCTTGGAAAACCTAGAGACAGACTCTCCTGTGAAAGTGAGAGAAAGAATATATTTCCATAGGTGGAAAGAGAAAATCCCTGAAAGCACTCTCTCTACTTTTGAAAAAATCTCTTTGACACATATTTTGTATGACCTCTCTCCTTCCATTTACTATAACACCCTGACACTACTCAAGCCCATACTTCCCTCTCTTTGGCAACTTCAACATGAAGATAATCAAGTGGGAATGTAGTATCGACAAAACAAGAGGCTATTTCAAGAAGTGATACAACAGAGTAAGATACAAAATACACCTCACACCCTGATTCCTGCACTAGCCTGTTGGTGGGTCTGCCTGCCTCAAGTCTTTCTCCCACTCCAATTCATTCTCCATTAAGCTACCAAAACGATTTTTCTAAAAGGCAAGTCCGATCATGTCACACTCTTCCCTCTACTTCCTACTCAGTAAACTCCAGTGGTTTCCTATTGCCTCCAGGAGCAGATACAAAATGCTGTTTGTTCTTCAGAACCCTGTATAACCTAGCCTGTCCTACCTTCTAGCCTTATTCACCTTACTCTCTTACAGGTATTCTTTGTATGTTCCGTGAACAGGATACTCTGTCTCGAAGCTCCAGCAATTTTCTCTGGCTCTCCCCCATGTCTTCTTCCTCTCCTGCTACTGATCTCCCTGGCTCTTTTAAAGTCCAAACTAAAACCTTACATTCTGCAGGAAGATTTCCCCAACCCTTCTTGATCCAGTGCCTTCCTTGTGCCAATTATTTCCTTTTAGTCTTGCATATAATTTGAACACTGAGCAGGGGAAACCTAGAACAAAGGGAGTTTAGATTACTTTCCCAGGGTCACACAGTCAGTATATCTCTATCTCTATCGCTGCCTCTGTCTCTATCTCCATCTATCTATCTATCTATCATTTGTCTAGTTATATCTATATCTATCTATCTAATCTGTATTTATCTCAGAGGCTGAATCATCTTCCTGGTTTCCAGGCCACATTAAGACATACATCTACTGTATACTATTTAAAGACTTATAAGTAGACATAGTCACTGAATTCTAGGAGCTCATAAATCAAAAGATAAACTTCTTCAGGCAAGACTTTCATTTTTAAAATGTGTTCCTCAGAACTTATAACAAGGCATCCTTATTTAGCATGTTGCTTAATATTCATATGCCAACTCATAAAGGACCTGTGATTTCACAAGTGAGAGAATTGCCACAACCATAAGAAATCCCAAGTTTTCTTTTACTTCCAGATAATCTTAGATAACTGTCTGAGGTGTAGAGAGGATAAGCAACATGTCCATGGTTATCAAACCTAGTAAATGTTGGAGGTGCTACTTGGAGTAAGACCTTCCTGACAAGTTCACCACTCCTTCCAGTATACCATGATGCCTTTTTATAAGCCTTGAAGTTTTTTTTTCCAATTCTGGGTAATGATGAATATGGATACCATTCAATGAAGAAGGAAAACCTTTACATAGTTCAACAATAATGAATATGTATTTTATTTTTGAGGGAAAATGATTGGGAATATGGAGTTCTTAATTGAACTACAGAAACAATATAACAAAATAGCTAACAAGATAAAGCACATTTTTGGTTAATATCTTTATTGATTATTAAACCATATTATAATGAAATTCATATGACTCATCTGAAGTTCACCAAGAAACATACTGTATCTCTGACCACCTTCTACATTTTTGAATTCACTTTCTCATTTACTTCTTCTTCTCCTCTCCAATCTCCCATGAGATAAACTTGTTAAGAGGAAGAATAAGTTTACTTCAAACAGCTATTATTCTATTGCTGTCTTTTCTTAGCACCCTAATCTCTGAAATTTACTTCAATTCCCCAAACTGATGACAATTTTCTACTGGTGTCATAGTCATTCTCCCTCTTTCTTATGGGATTTAGTGTTTGTCTCAAAAGTTCACTTTCCTCCTTACTTTTCTTGTGCTTGGGAATTTGAATATATATGTTAATATCTTCTTGGAACACATTGGCTTCCAAATTTATTTATCTCTTAACCTCTTAAGACCTGAACCTTCACTGTCTTAACCGCAGTAGGACATAGTTGCCCATAAGAATTCTATCCTATGATTTAGAACTCTGAATTTTCTATCAGATCATGATCTTCTATTTTCCCCTCTTCCCCTGTACCTTAATTTTTCTTAACCCTTTATTCATCATCACCACATCCTTTAGTCATTTCAACTTCTCCTGCTTTCTCAGACTATCCCCTCTGTACTGACTTTACATTGTTTCCTTAGAAATATTGAACTAGTTGATTAATTCAACTACTTTTCCCTCTTTACTCATGATCGTTGAATGGTGCTACAAAACTTTCAGTTACTGACTGAGTTTATTGCAAGTTTGTTATTTAATCTCAACTAGGTTCTCCTTGTTGCATAGAAATATTTTTCTTTCTTTTTATTCTCTCCTGATTCCATTTCATGCTCCTCCAAACATCCTCTTTTCTCTTCAATCTACCTGCAATACTCCCTCTTTCATCCCTCTTAGCAAAAATCCTCTTCATCCTTCACTGGGAAAACTTATGTCAACATTTATGAACTGTTTTTTCCTCAGTTCTATGCCTCAAATACTTTCAACATTATCATTTATTGTTTTCTTCTTTGCTCAAGTTCTAGAGGAAGTGGTGGTCCTTTTCTATGATAAGGTCTAATTGTTTGTTTATATATCTTTGATTACATCCCCTTCTATCTCTTTCAGGAACTTGCTCTTGGGCTCAATTAATCTTCAGTCTCTTTTTATCTATTGGCTCCTTCCCCTCTGCCTACACATATGTTCAAATCTCCATGTTCAAGAATCCTTTACTTTGCCCTCACTCCTTTAAACTTTAATCTGATGTCTTTTATACCTTTCATTGCAAACTCATAGAAAAAGTTATCAATGCCTGTTACTTTCTCTTGTTACTCATTTCTCGACTTCTAGCCATCTAGTTTATGATCTTACCATTTCACTTAAACTTCTCTCTCAAAGCATGCCGATGATCCCTTAGCTGATAAATCTATTTTTTTCAACTGAAGTCCTTTTTGATTTTTCTGCAGCATTTAACACTTGTAACTCCTACCAATTTTTTTGGGCAATCACTCTTTTTTCATTGGGTTTTCAAGCCATAGCTTTCTTCTAGTTTTCCTATTACCTGTTTGATTACTCTTTCTCAGTCTCCTTTGTTATTGTTATCTATGATTTGTCTTCCATATAAGCCTATACCAGGGCTTTGTCCTGGACTGGCTTCTCTTCTCTTGTTGTACTTGCTTTCTTTTAGTTTTTCATGAAATCTGTTATTTTCAATCATCATCTCTATGTAGAAGACTTCTAAATCTTGATATCCAGTTCTCATGTTTCTCCTGGGTTACAATCTTACATCAGGAATTGCCAATTAGACATCTCCACTCAAATATCTCCTAGACAATTGGAAGTCTGTATGTCCAAAACAAAATTCACTATCTTTTCCCTCAAACAATAACATTAACCACAAACATCCATAGTTCTAGGTTAAGAGAATTATAATCCTTTTGGTCACATAGGTTTACAACCTTGAAATGAGCCTTAACTCCACTTTAATTCACTTACCACATCCATTTAGCTATTGAGTCTTGTCAGTTTTACTCCCACAAGCTCTTATCTCTCTCTCCTCTACGATTTCTACTAAATGCATTATCAAGTCTAGTTCAGTCTCTTATGACCTCTCACATCATTTGTAACAACAGATTCCTAATTAGTTTCCTTGCCTGTATTTTTTCCCTTTCTCTACTCAAGAAATTCAGTAGCTCCTTTTTGCCTCTAGGATAAAATAAAAATTCTTTTTGCCATTTATACTCCTTTCTTAATATGACTCAACCTATATTTCTAAAATGGGACAACTAGATGACACAGTGAAAAGAACACTCAGTCTGGAGTCGGGAATAGCCAAGTTTAAATTTGGCCTCAAATATTCACTAGTTATGTGACCCTGGGCAAGTCATTTAACCCTGTTTACTTCAGTTTCCTGATCTGTAAAATGAACTGGAAAAAGCAATGGCAAATCACTCCAATATCTTTGCCAAGAAAATACCAAAGGGAGTCACAAAGAATCAGACAAAACTGAAATGACTGAACAATAACATATTTCTAGAACATGCTTCATACACTCTACTTTCTAGCCATATGGATCTACTTGCTGGTGCCCCAAATTGGCATTCTGTTGTTTTTATACTTTACTACAGGCTGTCTTACCATCCTGGAAAGGCTTTATCATGGTCATGGTCCTATATTTGGTGCAACGAATCACTCAGAGACCAAGAATTCAAACAAATGCTCCTTTCACTAAGAGTACATTCTAAGACTATCAGATAGAAGTAGTTCCCAAGGTAGTTAAAAATGGTTTAGAAAATAAAGTAGACAAAAAGACATTAAAAAGCAGCTGGCAGGAACATCCACTGGGCCCTCTGTGACATCCTAAGAACTGTGTTTATTCTCTTTTTTATAAAGACCTATAATGGGCTCTTGAATAAAAATCCACAGTACACAAATTGTCTCACATATAAGCCATGATTTCTGTCATTGATACAATTCTGGATGATACTGTTGTAGTGTGTGTGTGTGTGTGTGTGTGTGTGTGTGTGTATGTTAATTCATGTTTCTTCAGTTCCACTAATGTCCTGGGCCACAACAAGATTTGAGCATGGATCTCATGACAGATTATCTGCTGTCTGAGAATCCTTATGGTAAGCACTGCACATATTCACTATCAGAAGGTAATTTACCAGACCATGATGATTTTCTCCTATCCACACACCCATATGTCATTATTCATTAAGGAATGGAATTTGTGACCTCATCATTGGAATACCCATTTCAATAAAGTGTCCCTACTCTTTTGAGATACTCAAGTATTATATAGAAAAAATACATCACAAGAGAGCTTTAGAAACAGCTCTTTTCCTTGTTCAGTGCCTTTAGCTCCATATTTGACTCATTCTTTCTAAATATATTCATATCAATTTTAAAGCTGTAGCACAAATACAACATTGCACCAACCTTACAAATAAGTTCTTTTACTCTTTAGGAATGAAAACTGCAGATTCTGCCCCTATCAATTTTCCAGGAAACTAGAAGAAAAGATTTTAACTGCTTTTCTAATTAATTACCAGGAAAGATGTTTCATAGCAGTCTCCCCAAAGCTAAGTTCCAGATGACACAGGTTTGGATTTTTTTTGGAGGGGGGCACAGTTTGATCAGCAGGACAGAAATTTTGTAATCAAGAATGGAGTTGGACTTCAGAAATAACTTTTGGTTTCATTGATCCCTTTTACAGTCCAATGCAGCCTGTAGATCTCAGAATATTGTTTTTCATAAAACAAAAATTGATAGGGTTATGAAGGAATCCAATTAAATTGAAATACATTATTAAAACAGTAAAAAAAATGTTTGCAGACCTTAGATTAAGAACTACTGGGAGGAAGGAAACAAATATTCATCAAGCACATACTGCTATGCCTGTTTGCCTCAGGTTCCTCACCTGTAACAATAGACTGGAGAAGAAAATGGCAAACCTATCCAGTATCCTTGCCAAGAAAACCCCACAAAGGGGTTAACAAGAGTCAGACATGACTGAAAAATGAGGGAACAGCAATAACTGCTGTGCTAAATATTTCACAAATATTATTTCTTTGGATCCTTATGACAACCTTAGGAGGTAGGTGCTACGAATGTTATCATTTCCATTTGATAGTTGAGGGAACTGAATCAGAGGTTAAGCGACTTAGCCCAATTCATATAGTTAGTTATTAAATGTCTGAGGCTACATGCGAATTTGTGTCTGGTGCTTTATTTATTGTGTCACCTTGTTCCCTCACTGGACTAGATGATCCCTAATATTTCTTCCAGCTTTGTGATTCTATGGCTTAAAGCAAGTAATGGAAGATAGGAAGACTGGACATGCAAAATCCATGGAAGAACTTTTGTTCTAGCATTTTGATGACTAACAGAGAACATTCAAGGTATAAGAAAGTAAGACAAGGTTAAGCTAGAAGATTCAATGGCCGTGTCAGGGATTGTTTTAAATCTTTTGAGTTTTCTAATGTGGAGGTGTTGAAGCAATAAATAATATGCTATGGAAGAAGTACCCATGTTAAACATCCTAATCAATAACAACATGTAAAAATGTTGATTGACCACATGTGGTAACTTCACTGTGTGTTAAGGCTAGCAATTGGAAACTTTGCAATAGCTGATATTCACTTCATGAAATTTGATCCTTGCTCAAAAAAATCTAAGTTAAAAATTTCCTTTTATTGTTAAATAAGGGTTCTGTATACAGTATCTGGACTCTTCTCAAATAGAACTGTACAGAGATCATGTGGGGGTGGATTTAAATGTAATGAATATCAGAAAGGAAGCAACAATGACACTATTACCAAATAATGCTCGCATATGTGTCTGTTGGTTCCAGTATTACTTGGTTTCAAATTGCTTCCATATTTTGTTAAGTACTCACCACATGCAAAGTGGAATAAATCTGGGGTTGAAAAGGACCTGAGAATTCATCTATTTCAGTGACTTTATTTTCTAGAAGAGGAAACTGAGGCCCAGAGATGTTAGATGACTTGACCAACATCAAATATGTAAGCAAGTTGAACTGGAGCTGGAAATCAGGTCCTATGACTCCAAGACTCCAAGTTTAACTCTATAAATTTTGTACTCTTTCTATTGCTGCCTCTCTCTGTGTGCATATAATTGGGTATGTTTGTGACAGAAGCAAAAAAACAATATAATACAAATTAGATTACAATAGTTGTGAACTGGAAGGATTTTAACAGATTGGAGAAATGTCTTGGTGGGCACCTGAAATCATACCATTCTGATGGAGTTTTCCAGTAAGATAGAAGAAATAAAAGGGAATGATAGCTTGATATGGTTTCCAAGTTAGGTGGAAGATGATTGTGGGAAGCTTTGAATGCGAGTCTGAGGAGCTTTGGAATTTGGTTCACAGGCAGTAGGAAACCTACTCAGGATTCAATTTTTCCAGTACTTTTTTGCCATTATAATTGCATTGAAGAGGTTGAATATATGAAGATTTACATTGTTATATCTAATGATCATGATTCCATCATTATATTTTTTCATTCTAACCAACAGCGATCACAACGCTCTTAGCAGGCAGTATCAAAAATCAGTGTGCCTTTCCAAATTCACTGTGTCAGATCCCACCTTGTACGGATAAGAGACTAAACTTAATCAGGTTAGTGTTCAGAAAATAAGCACATTCTGTTTGGGGGCTATTCT